>CM054933.1:25861188-26147707 GCA_029168755.2 Tillandsia fasciculata | reverse complement strand
TGTTCACAAAAGGAGCTGAACCTAGGCAACGCCGGTGGTTGGAGTGTTAAAGGATTACGATCTGAGTATCCTTTACCACCCCGGCAAGGCCAATGTGGTGGCAGATGCTTTGAGTAGGAGGTCTGTGCATAGTTTGAGTTGATGATTACCCAGCAGGCACAGCTGATAGAGCAGATGAGGCGACTTCAGATTGAGGTAGTATCCCCTGGGGTCTCTGCGAGACTTATGACTATGGTCTTGCAGCCCACTCTGCTGGACAGGATCAGGGAGATGCAGAGTGAGGACCCCCACTTGGAGAGGATCAGGGCTCAGATCAGGTTGATGAGAGAGGGGATTTTGCAGTGGACAGCTCGGGAGTACTACGGTACAGGGACCGAGTTTGTGTGCCATCAGATTTGGAGATTAGAGATCAGATTTTGAGAGAGGCCCATTATACACCTTATACCATCCATCCTGGAGGTACTAAGATGTATAAGGACCTTAAGGCACACTTTTGGTGGTCGGGGATGAAGCGGGATATTGGAAGGTTTGTTGTTCAGTGCTTTAACTTGCCAAGCAGTGAAGGCAGAGCATCGGGTTCCTGCTGGCAAGTTGCAGAGCCTTCCAATTCCCGAATGGAAGTGGGACCACATCACCATGGATTTCGTGACTGGGCTACCGAGATCGCAGAGTGGAGCCGACGCAGTCTGGGTGATTGTTGATAGACTTACCAAGTCAGCGCATTTTCTGCCTGTACAGATGACTTGGTCCTTGGAGCGCCTGGCACAGCTATATTTGGATGAGATCGTGAGGCTGCACGGAGTACCAGCGTCCATCGTTTCAGATCGAGACCCGAGATTTGTGTCACGGTTTTGGGGGAGCCTACAGTCAGCCATGGGTACTCGGCTTAGTTTCAGCACAGCATTCCACCCACAGACAGACGGACGTCAGAGCGCACCATTCAGACGCTTGAGGATATGTTGCGTGCGTGTGTTATGGATTTTGGAGGAGGTTGGCACCGACACCTACCCCTGGTTGAGTTCGCGTACAACAACAGCTTTCAAGCGAGCATTCAGATGGCTCCGTTTGAGGCGTTGTACGGACGCAAGTGTCGGTCGCCCCTATACTGGAGTGATGTGGGTGAGAGGAGGACGCTGGGGCCAGACTTACTGCTGGAGGCAGAGGAGAAAGTCCGTTGTGTTCGTCGCACTGGAGACAGCCCTGAGTCGCCAGAAGAGTTATGCTGATGTTCGGCGGCGAGACCTTGAGTTCAGGTTGGTGACCACGTTTTCTTGAAGGTCTCGCCCTCGAAGGGGGGTCCGGAGGTTTGGAGTGCGGGGGAAGCTCAGTCCCCGCTTCATTGGACCCTTTGAGGTGCTTGAGAGGGTAGGCCCTGTGGCTTATAGAGTTGCTCTACCTCCCGCTTGGCTGGTGTTCATGATGTCTTCCATGTTTCGGCCTTGAGGAGATATGTTCGATCCGTCTCATGTCATCGACTTCGCATCCTTGGATATCGGCGAGGACTTGGTTTACGAGGAGCGCCCATTGCGGATTCTGGCTCGTGAGGTGAGGGAATTGCGCAACGGGCGATACCCTATGTGAAGATCCTTGGAGCAACCATGAGGAGCGAGAGGCTACCTGGGAGCTTGAGACGGCGATGCGAGATGCCTACCCTTTTCTGTTCGAGACTGCTGTTTGAGGTACGTTTGTCTTTGCTCTGTTTAGTTTCGAGGACGAAACTTTCTTTTAGTGGGGGAGGATGTAGTGGCCCTAGTTCCCATGCAGTGTTTTTCCGATGGATCCACTGTTAGAACACCTAGTATTGGTGTCCCTGGTCCCCAGTGCATCAATTGGGTGCTATTGGTGGACCCTGTGTGCTTTATTTTACTGTTTTGGCCTTCGGCTGGGTTTGCCGAAATTTCTGGAAAGATTTAGGCCAACAGAGGTCGTAGTTGGATTCAGCGCGGAAAAACGCTTGAAAATGACTATTTATTTGCTTAATTTGGAGTCCGGATGCCAAAAACGGACACCCGGAAGTTTTTAGTGGAAAATGGTGCATGGGAGGGGCCGTAGACCGCCGGGATGCCACGTGGCAGCCTCTGATTGGCCGGCTCAGGATGCGCGGTCCACAGAGCGGCGCGGCGGGGTGCACAGACCCGGCGCATGGACACGTGGCACCGCCTGATTGGCGGGCCCAGGGCGCGCGGTCTACTGGGTGGAGCGCGGCGGTGCATGGACCAGGCGGGAGACACGTGGCAGTCACTGGTTGGTCGGTGCACGCGGCGCGGTCCACGGAATTCCTGTCGAAGGCGTGGACCGGGTGCAGGGGACACGTGTCATGTAAAGTACCAGATTTTTGGCAAATAAATAAATATAAATAAAAATGATATGAAATACCATTTTTATGAAAATTGGGAAAGTAAAGAATATTTGGAAGCGAGTTGGGCCCAAATCTGGATTAAAATGAGAGTTCTGAAATTTTATTGGAGAAAGGGGGCCCAGATTTTTAGTGAAAAATTCACAGTGTCAGAAAATTCCGAAAAAATTACGGGAGCCCCGTAAATATGTTTTAAGACCACAGAAAAAGTTTCGCATTGATCGGATGCCTGATAGTGAGAACGGGCTCCGCCAACAGTGTCAGAAAATTCTGAGAAAATTTGGGGAGCTTCGTTATTATGTTTTAAGGTTACAGTAAAAATTTCGAGTTGATCGGATACCCGGATTGCGAGAACGGGATCCGCCAATGAATCTAGATACCGGAAGGTTCCGGGCGGAAGCGGAGGCCCGAAGGTAAAAAGTGAGTTGTTAGGGGCTTTATGGATTATTTAATTAATATTTGTTAATTAATTAGTGGCATATTGTGGCTTATGGTCTGTGAGGTAATGGAAATGAGAAAAGAAAGGATTATGTAAGAAGTGGATTAGGGAATGTAATTTAATTGGAGGAATAAAATATTATTTTTTTTTAGTGGAGCAATTAATGTGGCCAACTACCACATTAATTGGGCCTCTTCTAATTAAGAGGCTCGAAGTCACCTTCTTCCTCTCCTGTTAAAGCAGGGAAATGGCTAAGGAGCAGGGAAGGTAAGAAGAGAAGAAAAAAAAAGAGAGAAGAAAGAAGAAGAAGGAGAAGAAAATTAAGGAAAAGGGAAATGGGGATTGAGCTTGATGTTGGAACTCCCTCCTGGAGACGTGCGGGCCGAGCGGGGAGCGCGGCGAGACGGATTTTAGAAGAGGTAGGTGCAGTTTTGGTTTTGGAGCTAAGTGGGTTTTTGGATTAGAGGTTAAGCTTGGTTTAGTTGGTTTTTTTTTTGTGTTCTTGTTGTGTTGCTTGGACTTGCTGTCCTTGGAGAAGCAACAGGGGGAGTTCTGGCTGGGTGCGCGTAGGGCGTGCATGTGGGCGCGCTGCGCACGGCGCTCAGCTAGCACGCGCTGCGCACAGCGCGCTGCGCAACGCGCGCGCCGAGCGCGCGCTGCGCACAGCGCGCGGCAGGCCGCGCGGCGGGCCTAGGCACCGCGCGGCAGGCCCGGGCAGCGCCGCTGCAGCAGCAGCAGCGCTGAGGCTGCGGTGACAGCGCCGCGCGCAGCGACGCAGGTGTGGGCTTTTCTTCGCGTGGCAAGCGGCGTTTCGGTTGCCGGTGGGCCGCGCGCGCGCACCCCGTGGCCGTGGGTTGCCCGGGTGTCGCGTGGACTTTTGTTGACCATGTTTTTTTTTTATGCGGCTTCTGTCCCTTTTTGCTCTCACAGGACGGCATCAATTGAGGCAGTTTTTCGGCGAGGTGTCGTGCGGGGCTCGGATCAAGTGCGCGGCGCGCGGTCTTCACTTGAGCAATCTGGACAGTGGTGAGCATTACAATTGGAGAGTGATGTGTGTGTATGGCAGCAGTAGGGTATGTGGATTTAGGTAAATTGTTTCATGTGAGCTCTAATTATTTGTGTGCTGAGAGCCTTGTGTGTGAGGGATTGGTGTAATTGGGCTATATGAGTGTGCTAAAGGTTCTTTGTGAGTGTACAACTGCTGTTGGTGATGAAGTGAACTTAAATTGGGCTTTGGACGTTAATTATTGTGTGCAATTGGAGCTGATTGAGAGTATAAATGGAGCTTACAGAATAATTTATGTGAGTATATGTGTTTAATTTGGGGTGGTTTTGTGAAGGAATTAATGGACAAATTAGTGTGTTTGTTTGTGCTGAGTATGTGGGTTCCAGGTTGAGGACTATGTGTACGTGGGTGTGTGTGTGTGTGTACATGGGTGCTTGGTGGTGTTGTGAACCTTAATTAAGCATGTTGATGGATGAAGGACTTGCTTTAAGCAGGGAGCAATTTAAAATTATTGGAATTAAGGAATTGTGTATATGTGATCTGGAATCATTATGTGCATGTGAGCATAATGTGGGAGATGTATTTGAGGACTTTTGTATATTTGTGAGTGTGCTTTGGATTATTAGAGTGTTATAGGTGATATTGTGATCAGTGTGAACTTGTATGTAGCAGGTGGATTTATGGGATTTGGTGGTTATGTGAGCTTTAATTTATTTTGTGCTAAAGGGAGCAGCTTGTGTGTGTGTGGGGGTTGACTTAAGAAAATAATGTTTGGGTGAGCATGTAATTTTAATTAAGTTGTTAAAAGGAACTTGAAGAGTTTATGTGTTTTGAGTGAGCGTTTGGAGCTGCTTGTGTGTTGAGGGAGTTTTGTAGGGTGCAAGTGGTTTGTGCAAATTGGATAAATGAGCATTTATTTTATGAGCGTGCAGGTTGAATTAACGTGCACCGTTTTGCGTGCAGGTAAGGAAAACGTGCATCGTTTTGCGTGCAAATTTGAGAAAGGTGCATCGTTTTGCGTGCAAGCTCGAGGGAACAAGTGGAATCGCGCGGAGACCAATTGCAAGTGTCTACAAGCAATTGGGAACACCACAAGGTGGGGAATTCTGCCGAAATTGGGTGACCTCTCCCCTTGCTCCTTTGCTTTTCGATTTCGAAGCATGATAGTAGCCTGTTAGAGGCGTTAGGTAATTATGATTAAGATTACATGTGTAGATGGATTCAGATGAAAAAGTGCAACTGTTGGTTGCCAGAGATAGAGGAATATATGTGTAGGTGCAAATGGACACAGAGGAAAAGAGCAACTGTTGGTTGCCAAAGATACCTGATGAATATATATGCGTGGAAGTAATTATTATTGATGAATGAAATGAAAATAATTACATGCATGAAAATGATGAGTCGACTGTGATCATGTTAGGGTACAACCCTAGGAATCATGTGACATAAGGGAACAGAACTTGTTGGTAGTAAGACTAGGAGAAAACCTAGTTTAGGGGTTTGACGAGTGACATCAGACTTAGGAGTTATCCTAGGAATTAACGAGTGGCATTGTCTTAGGAGATAACCTAAGGACATTGGATAGAGTGATCAACATAGAGTCGAGGAACTCTAGGATGAGTATAATCTGGAACTTAGGTAAAGTGAACCTAAGGTGAACTAGCAGAGTTTAAACTCACAGACAGAAAAGTAGAGTTAAGTTAACTCTAGGATTCAGTAAGAAATCACAAAAAGGGAACAAATGGATCAAGTGTGGAGACATGAAAGGGAAAACAGGAGTTAGAGTCAGTGTAACTCTAAGATAATAATGGAACAGGAAATTAGAGTCCGTGTAACTCTAAGTTAAAAGTGGAACAGGAAAATAGAGTTAAGTTAACTCTAGGATTCAGTGAGGAATCAGGAAAGTGGGATAAGATCCCAAGGTTAAAGAATTAAACAAATATAACCCTAGAGAGTCATAGGGTGTCTGGGCAAATGGACAATAACTTTAACTTCAATTTGAGTTAAAGAAATAAAAGAGAAATGTTTAAGAGTCCAGGGGACTCTCTAGTTATCCTTATGGCAAGACCTAGGATAAGGGGAAAAATTGTTACAAAAAGGCAAAATTAAAAGCAAGCTAAAAGTGGCTAAAAGTATAAAGAAAATGTAAATGGCGCCTTCGAATTTGAGACTCGTCATGTGGAGCAGGACTCCCTGGGCAGTGACCCGTCGGACGAGGTACTTTCGAAGGGCTAAAAGTGAAAGCAAGGAGCTAAATGCTCGAAGAAAAGAGAAAGTAAATTGCCAGTGGCAAAATGGGAGCTATAAGCTCGAATAAGAAAGGAAAGCAAGTGTTCAAAAGCAAAGAGGCTAAGAACTAAAATAAAAGAGAAAGAAAAAGAAAAGAAAAGAAAGAAAAATTAAAGATAAAACGGGCGTACCTCCGGGGGCGAACGTACAACGGTCAGGAGTTGGACAGGGTCCCTCTCCCGGGCAGCGACCCGTATGACTGGTAGATAGAGTACTCTTGTCAGAGTTGGGCAGTGACCCTATCGGGCAGTGTCCCGTATGACAAGTCCCCCGGCAGGACGGGGTAACACTTGCGAGTGTTATCGGCAACCTTAGAAATCTTATCTTATGGTAGCAAGACTACCGGGCTCGGGCCCGTTGGATAAGAATTTCCAAGGGTTAACTTGAACTAAAGCACCAGAATCTAAAGAATAAAGAAAAATAGAGTGGCCAGGGTGGCCGGGTTAGTTGAACCCAGTATACAGCGGCATAGTGGCCGAGTTGGTGCTTAGCAGCCTAGTGTGGCTAGACAGAGTAGTGCTGGGTCGATGGTTGTACACAGATAGTGTAGTGATATATTATTGCATAGCTGCATATTGATGTTGAGGATTTTAGTTTCCTAGCACACTATTATTATTGCTTCCATTGGACCAAGTGGTGTAGGACACTTTCTCTCGGTGGTTGAACCCACTGGGAACTCGCTCGTAAGTTCTCACACCCCTTGGGTGACCCCCCACAGGTTCGGGAATGGATGCAGCGGTCGAGACAGATCAGATGCAGACAGCGAGGCATACGACAGGGGCAAGGGCCCAGCAGCATAGTGACCTAGAGGGTCTAGCAGAGGTATCCCTTTTATATATTTCTTGAGTGAACCTTGTATGGTGAGGAATTATGTAAAGGAAATGTAATAATTTATTTGCAAGTTCAGAATTGTAAAGTGTAATAAGTTTAATTTATGGTTCACTCCTGTATGCTTTCATTTCCGCATTAGTTATTGAATGAAAGTTTTAAATTTATAGTGATTTTTAGTACTCTGATATTGAGCTTCCGCATACACTTGTTGTGTTATTATGGATGTTACCGTTCCTTTCGGGTAGAAAAAGGTTTTACCCGATTGGCGGGTCTGTTGGCGTGCCCGAACCGTACAAATTGGCGGACTCGGGGCGTGACAGATTAGAGTGGTATCAGAGCCTAGGAATAGTCCTAGGTGGTTAGCAACCTTAGGGAGACCCTAGGGATTAGCACGAGAGAGTGTGTGGATTATTGGGCGAAAGTATTTGATTGGTTATTGTTGTTCCCAAAAAGGATGTTGGGACTGATCGAGGGCGACGAGCTTTCATTCTTCGGATATTACGTTGGCGGCCGACAACGTAATGTTGGAGATGAAAAGGAGTACCCTCTTATACTTTCGCATGATTGGGTCGACGAGCCCTTTTGTCGGTATATAGATTGCGCGTTGCTCAAATGGCTAAGTTTGGGCTGGTCGTTTCGTTGTGGTGTGCATATTAGCGATGACACCACATAGGGAGACGCACTGTTTGACTCGAGTCACGAGAGGGCTCGGGGTCAAGCGAGGTACACGAGCTGCGATAGCAGGGGACCGCACTTGTTGGTCTGATCCAGCAGCAGGTCAAGCTTCTTGCCGTCAGCGAAAATTTTTCGCCGAAAGTTGATTCCAACGCCTAAGAGTGGCGTCGATGTGACAGTCGGAGCAGATAGATAGGCTCCAGTGGCTGATAGCGCAGCAAGCTAAGGCTGCACAAACGATGTATGAGTATACGGCGTCGCCGCCTGTAGGGGCGACGGTAAAGAGAATGGCAGTAGTCGCCGAACTTTTGTCGGCGCAGGCAACACCTTCAGCATAGGGTGTTTTACGCTTGTGTCAGCTAGGTTGCTGGCAAAGTATGGTTAGTAAGGTCCAATAAGAGACCGACTCGCGAGGTAAATGGTGATCGCTATGTCGCGAGAGCCAGGTTGCTGTGCCCTAAGGGTCAGGGCAAGAAAGGTTTACAGGCCAGGCTGGGGAAATTCATCCATGATGACGGTAGTGGCCGTGTGGCATATCTCGTGGCTAAGTACCACATAGTGGGGCTGGTAAGACTCAGGATAGGTTTCGAGATTCGAAAACCTCGCAAGTGAGCGGGAGTTTCGTTGCGCCGATCCGATGGATCAGCATAATGGCAGGGATTGCCACCGCAGGGTTGCGGGTCAACCACCAGAGTGGTGAACGAGTATTGTGGTGCCTCGACCCAGTTGGGAGAGTTACACAAGAGCCGTAAGGGTGTTTAAGCAAATCGCTTAATGCTGGATTTTTTTTGTGAGTTAGCATGGGGGCGTAGGACGCCCAACCGTTTGGTGCTCATGGAGCACAGGTACCGTTTAGCCAGAGAGAGCTGATTAGGCGGCGTATTAGCCTTTGCCCAGTGGGGCCAGAGTTGATATAGAGAGTTTGGGTCGGGGATTAACGACTTGTTAGTTGATCTTGCTCAGTGAGCATAGTGGTCGCGTAGCGACGATTAGCGGGTTCGCTTGGGGACGATCCGTGCCTGGACCATGTTTGTGGACTGTGGGCCTGTAGCCCAGTGGGCAGGCGCAGTCGGCTGTGAGAGACAGCGGCCCGAGACCTGATGGCGGGGCATGATAGAGATTTGGTCGGGACGGTAGTCCGAGCGATGACCCGGGGACGTGGAATGCCACGTGTGAGCCTTGAGGCTGTTAGTACACCGAGTGTGTGATGTGATCAGGCAGTAGTGCTAGTGATGATTGAGGTGCTGTAGCTCCTAGTGGGAGTGTTGGTGTAGCAATCCTAAGTGAGGATCTACCCGTTTGATGATTGGGTCTGTGTGCTAGTGAGAGCCATTATACAGAGTTGGACTGGTTGGGCTATAGGCCCCTATTAGACCGTGGTCTGTGGACCTATTAGTAGACCTAGTTATCGGGTCAGCTGATAACCCATGGACATGGAACGCTTGTAGCGTGTGTGATGGTTGAGAACTCGTGGATTGGCCTTTGCCCTCCACATCAGGCAGCAGAGCGACCGGAATATGCGATAAAAGTAACTGGTTGCAGATGCAACCTCATTGTGAAAAGATGATGGCGGAATTAAAGTGAAGATTTCGCAAGAAAAGACGACGCAATTCGTGGCAATGGAGTAAGCAAGTGCTCAACTGTGTCTTTCACCTACTTGGTGAAAGTGACCAGACACCAGGTCTGTGTTTGTCCCTGAATTGAGATAGGGATTCATGAAGGAGTTGCTCGTGTAGCCTCGGCGAGTAGGCAATTTGATGCCGGTCACGATATATAGTGAGCCCAGTATTGAGGGCAAGGTTTCCTCCCTCTCGATCAAGTAGGAGTCGAGATGTGATCCAAGTTTCGAGGACGAAACTTATTTTAAGGGGGGTAGAATGTAAAGTACCAGATTTTTGGCAAATAAATAAATATAAATAAAAATGATATGAAATACCATTTTTATGAAAATTGGGAAAGTAAAGAATATTTGGAAGCGAGTTGGGCCCAAATCTGGATTAAAATGAGAGTTCTGAAATTTTATTGGAGAAAGGGGGCCCAGATTTTTAGTGAAAAATTCACAGTGTCAGAAAATTCCGAAAAAATTACGGGAGCCCCGTAAATATGTTTTAAGACCACAGAAAAAGTTTCGCATTGATCGGATGCCTGATAGTGAGAACGGGCTCCGCCAACAGTGTCAGAAAATTCTGAGAAAATTTGGGGAGCTTCGTTATTATGTTTTAAGGTTACAGTAAAAATTTCGAGTTGATCGGATACCCGGATTGCGAGAACGGGATCCGCCAATGAATCTAGATACCGGAAGGTTCCGGGCGGAAGCGGAGGCCCGAAGGTAAAAAGTGAGTTGTTAGGGGCTTTATGGATTATTTAATTAATATTTGTTAATTAATTAGTGGCATATTGTGGCTTATGGTCTGTGAGGTAATGAAAATGAGAAAAGAAAGGATTATGTAAGAAGTGGATTAGGGAATGTAATTTAATTGGAGGAATAAAATATTATTTTTTTTTAGTGGAGCAATTAATGTGGCCAACTACCACATTAATTGGGCCTCTTCTAATTAAGAGGCTCGAAGTCACCTTCTTCCTCTCCTGTTGAAGCAGGGAAATGGCTAAGGAACAGGGAAGGTAAGAAGAGAAGAAAAAAAAAAGAGAGAAGAAAGAAGAAGAAGGAGAAGAAAATTAAGGAAAAGGGAAATGGGGATTGAGCTTGATGTTGGAACTCCCTCCTGGAGACGTGCGGGCCGAGCGGGGAGCGCGGCGAGACGGATTTTAGAAGAGGTAGGTGCAGTTTTGGTTTTGGAGCTAAGTGGGTTTTTGGATTAGAGGTTAAGCTTGGTTTAGTTGGTTTTTTTTTTGTGTTCTTGTTGTGTTGCTTGGACTTGCTGTCCTTGGAGAAGCAACAGGGGGAGTTCTGGCTGGGTGCGCGTAGGGCGTGCATGTGGGCGCGCTGCGCACGGCGCTCAGCTAGCACGCGCTGCGCACAGCGCGCTGCGCAACGCGCGCGCCGAGCGCGCGCTGCGCACAGCGCGCGGCAGGCCGCGCGGCGGGCCTAGGCACCGCGCGGCAGGCCCGGGCAGCGCCGCTGCAGCAGCAGCAGCGCTGAGGCTGCGGTGACAGCGCCGCGCGCAGCGACGCAGGTGTGGGCTTTTCTTCGCGTGGCAAGCGGCGTTTCGGTTGCCGGTGGGCCGCGCGCGCGCACCCCGTGGCCGTGGGTTGCCCGGGTGTCGCGTGGACTTTTTGTTGACCATGTTTTTTTTTATGCGGCTTCTGTCCCTTTTTGCTCTCACAGGACGGCATCAATTGAGGCAGTTTTTCGGCGAGGTGTCGTGCGGGGCTCGGATCAAGTGCGCGGCGCGCGTCTTCACTTGAGCAATCTGGACAGTGGTGAGCATTACAATTGGAGAGTGATGTGTGTGTATGGCAGCAGTAGGGTATGTGGATTTAGGTAAATTGTTTCATGTGAGCTCTAATTATTTGTGTGCTGAGAGCCTTGTGTGTGAGGGATTGGTGTAATTGGGCTATATGAGTGTGCTAAAGGTTCTTTGTGAGTGTACAACTGCTGTTGGTGATGAAGTGAACTTAAATTGGGCTTTGGACGTTAATTATTGTGTGCAATTGGAGCTGATTGAGAGTATAAATGGAGCTTACAGAATAATTTATGTGAGTATATGTGTTTAATTTGGGGTGGTTTTGTGAAGGAATTAATGGACAAATTAGTGTGTTTGTTTGTGCTGAGTATGTGGGTTCCAGGTTGAGGACTATGTGTACGTGGGTGTGTGTGTGTGTGTACATGGGTGCTTGGTGGTGTTGTGAACCTTAATTAAGCATGTTGATGGATGAAGGACTTGCTTTAAGCAGGGAGCAATTTAAAATTATTGGAATTAAGGAATTGTGTATATGTGATCTGGAATCATTATGTGCATGTGAGCATAATGTGGGAGATGTATTTGAGGACTTTTGTATATTTGTGAGTGTGCTTTGGATTATTAGAGTGTTATAGGTGATATTGTGATCAGTGTGAACTTGTATGTAGCAGGTGGATTTATGGGATTTGGTGGTTATGTGAGCTTTAATTTATTTTGTGCTAAAGGGAGCAGCTTGTGTGTGTGTGGGGGTTGACTTAAGAAAATAATGTTTGGGTGAGCATGTAATTTTAATTAAGTTGTTAAAAGGAACTTGAAGAGTTTATGTGTTTTGAGTGAGCGTTTGGAGCTGCTTGTGTGTTGAGGGAGTTTTGTAGGGTGCAAGTGGTTTGTGCAAATTGGATAAATGAGCATTTATTTTATGAGCGTGCAGGTTGAATTAACGTGCACCGTTTTGCGTGCAGGTAAGGAAAACGTGCATCGTTTTGCGTGCAAATTTGAGAAAGGTGCATCGTTTTGCGTGCAAGCTCGAGGGAACAAGTGGAATCGCGCGGAGACCAATTGCAAGTGTCTACAAGCAATTGGGAACACCACAAGGTGGGGAATTCTGCCGAAATTGGGTGACCTCTCCCCTTGCTCCTTTGCTTTTCAATTTCGAAGCATGATAGTAGCCTGTTAGAGGCGTTAGGTAATTATGATTAAGATTACATGTGTAGATGGATTCAGATGAAAAAGTGCAACTGTTGGTTGCCAGAGATAGAGGAATATATGTGTAGGTGCAAATGGACACAGAGGAAAAGAGCAACTGTTGGTTGCCAAAGATACCTGATGAATATATATGCGTGGAAGTAATTATTATTGATGAATGAAATGAAAATAATTACATGCATGAAAATGATGAGTCGACTGTGATCATGTTAGGGTACAACCCTAGGAATCATGTGACATAAGGGAACAGAACTTGTTGGTAGTAAGACTAGGAGAAAACCTAGTTTAGGGGTTTGACGAGTGACATCAGACTTAGGAGTTATCCTAGGAATTAACGAGTGGCATTGTCTTAGGAGATAACCTAAGGACATTGGATAGAGTGATCAACATAGAGTCGAGGAACTCTAGGATGAGTATAATCTGGAACTTAGGTAAAGTGAACCTAAGGTGAACTAGCAGAGTTTAAACTCACAGACAGAAAAGTAGAGTTAAGTTAACTCTAGGATTCAGTAAGAAATCACAAAAAGGGAACAAATGGATCAAGTGTGGAGACATGAAAGGGAAAACAGGAGATTAGAGTCAGTGTAACTCTAAGATAATAATGGAACAGGAAATTAGGGTCCGTGTAACTCTAAGTTAAAAGTGGAACAGGAATGTAGAGTTAAGTTAACTCTAAGATTCAGTGAGGAATCAGGAAAGTGGGATAAGATCTCAAGGTTAAAGAATTAAACAAATATAACCCTAGAGAGTCATAGGGTGTCTGGGCAAATGGACAATAACTTTAGCTTCAATTTGAGTTAAAGAAATAAAAGAGAGATGTTTAAGAGTCCAGGGGACTCTCTGGTTATCCTTATGGCAAGACCTAGGATAAGAGGAAAAATTGTTACAAAAAGGCAAAAATTAAAAGCAAGCTAAAAGTGGCTAAAAGTATAAAGAAAATATAAATGACGCCTTCGAATTTGAGACTCGTCAAGTGGAGCAGGACTCCCTGGGCAGTGACCCGTCGGACGAGGTACTTTCGAAGGGCTAAAAGTGAAAGCAAGGAGCTAAATGCTCGAAGAAAAGAGAAAGTAAATTGCCAGTGGCAAAATGGGAGCTATAAGCTCGAATAAGAAAGGAAAGCAAGTGTTCAAAAGCAAAGAGGCTAAGAACTAAAATAAAAGAGAAAGAAAAAGAAAAGAAAAGAAAGAAAAATTAAAGATAAAACGGGCGTACCTCCGGGGGCGAACGTACAACGGTCAGGAGTTGGACAGGGTCCCTCTCCCGGGCAACGACCCGTATGACTGGTAGATAGAGTACTCTTGTCAGAGTTGGGCAGTGACCCTATCGGGCAGTGTCCCGTATGACAAGTCCCCCCGGCAGGACGGGGTAACACTTGCGAGTGTTATCGGCAACCTTAGAAATCTTATCTTATGGTAGCAAGACTACCGGGCTCGGGCCCGTTGGATAAGAATTTCCAAGGGTTAACTTGAACTAAAGCACCAGAATCTAAAGAATAAAGAAAAATAGAGTGGCCAGGGTGGCCGGGTTAGTTGAACCCAGTATACAGCGGCATAGTGGCCGAGTTGGTGCTTAGCAGCCTAGTGTGGCTAGACAGAGTAGTGCTGGGTCGATGGTTGTACACAGATAGTGTAGTGATATATTATTGCATAGCTGCATATTGATGTTGAGGATTTTAGTTTCCTAGCACACTATATTATTGCTTCCATTGGACCAAGTGGTGTAGGACACTCTCTCTCGGTGGTTGAACCCACTGGGAACTCGCTCGTAAGTTCTCACACCCCTTGGGTGACCCCCCACAGGTTCGGGAATGGATGCAGCGGTCGAGACAGATCAGATGCAGATGACAGCGAGGCATACGACAGGGGCAAGGGCCCAGCAGCATAGTGACCTAGAGGGTCTAGCAGAGGTATCCCTTTCTATATATTTCTTGAGTGAACCTTGTATGGTGAGGAATTATGTAAAGGAAATGTAATAATTTTATTTGCAAGTTCAGAATTGTAAAGTGTAATAAGTTTAATTTATGGTTCACTCCTGTATGCTTTCATTTCCGCATTAGTTTATTAAATGAAAGTTTAAATTTATAGTGATTTTTAGTACTCTGATATTGAGCTTCCGCATACACTTGTTGTGTTATTATGGATGTTACCGTTCCTTTCGGGTAGAAAAAGGTTTTACCCGATTGGCGGGTCTGTTGGCGTGCCCGAACCGTACAAATTGGCGGACTCGGGGCGTGACATGTCACTTCCTCGTTGGCGGGTGCAGCGCGCGGGGTGCACGGGGCGCGGGGCAGGTGCCTCGGGATGCGTGCGCACGTGCGACCCACGTCGCGCGGGCAGGCCGCACGTCGCGCGGTCGGGGTCAACGGGGTGGACACGTGGCGCCCGCTCATTGGCGGGCGCCACCGCCTTACTGTGCCGGGGAGCGGACACGTGGCGGGCGCTGGTTGCCCGCTTCGGTGTTCGTGTTCGGGCGACACGTGGCGGGCTCCGAGGCGGGTCGGACGGATTTGGGATCCCGTCCGACGGCGTGTATCGGGCCGGGCCGCACTGTGCGCGCCGGAAGTTGTGGGCCGGGCCGCACTGTGTGCGCCCGAAAATTTTCGGGCGCCCGAAAGTTGGGCCCGAGCCCAAAAGGCTTGATTTTTTTTGGGCTTTTCTTTTGAGGCCTATAAATAGGTCACCTTGGGCTGGCTGTTACACCCTTTTTCAGAAGGATTCAGCTCGAGAGTTCTACATCAAAAATCCTCCTCTCCCTCTTAGCTAACTCCTGGTGAAGTTTCAGAAAATCTGGAAGCCGTGACGACTGTGTTTCCTACCTCGTAGTGCGGAGCGACGTTTTACAGTGTGAGGCCCATTACCGTCGCATTTTCTTCCGGGAGACCTACAGAGCTACCCCGACATCCGATTTCAGCGATTTTTGCGGCGTTGGATTCACGAGAGGTAAATCTTCGACTTTAGTGTTGAGTGTTTCGTTCAGATTTGGGTTTTTGGCACAGATTTCGAGGCATTACTGAGCCGCTGTTTTGTTGCAAGATTTCTGGACAGCACCAACTTCGCGGAATTTTATCTTCACTTCTGGACATTGGATTTCAACGATTCAAGAGCCTATCGACATCTACTCTTCACGAGGATCGTCGTGATATTTTTATTGGAATTTTGTGAATTTTATTTTCAGGTAAAATTCGCGTGTGAACAGTAACAGCCCATGCAGATTTTTAGAATGTGTTGTTTATGTATGAATTTGTTGTAATTGTGTGTGGTTGTTGTACCCAGGACTGTAAGAGCATTTTTTCTGTGCTCCTAGCTTGTGGATCTAAGAAACTGTCGATTCCTGGACTGTATATCTGTGTCATCTCGGACAGTTAGCGAGTTCAGGTGGGTGTTTCTGCTTGCAATTTCCATGGACTGCACTCTAATTCTGCAATATAGATGCATGCATGATAGTATGTGAGCTAATATAACTGTGCAATTTATATGTTAGTAACCACAGTTAATAATTGCTAAATTGAGATTCTTTTTGGAACTCTTGCATCATATGAACCACCAACTGGAGAAAGACTTGACTTAGCACATCTATTAGACATTGTATGTCATCCTCAGACAGCTACTATTGGGTTTATGCCTTTACTATAGTTCTCCCATGTTATTGTTACTTTTGTCATCTTGGGACATAATGGTCTTCCCCTGAGTTGTGGGTTGGGAGGTTTAGTAGCTTTGGATGCATTGTACTCGTGTCTGGGGACCGAGTAGAGTTGACAGCAGTCTATAGTTTGTTCATCATTTGAGATAGTGATATGTGGGACTGGGATCTTTGGGTGATGATTATAGTGACAGTGTGGATCCCCTTTTAGTGAGTGAGTCAGGGATTGGATCATAGCCTGCAGGAGCCATTCTTGAGATCGACAGAGATGCGCAGATATTTGCTCGGTGGGGTCGCTACCCACGAGTGCCACTCCGGAGTTGGTGGCTTGCACTTCTTTGCGGCTTGTCGATGTTGGTGTCCCTCTGACTGAGCCAGTTTTGGCAGTCATGGATCATGTCCCTCTGGCTGAGCCAGTTTTGGAGCTATGGATACCTACAGCAGTAGGTAGCGCGCAGGTTTGACTGGAACCGTTGGGCAGTCAGTTTGGATTGGGTGACCTGAGTCGAGTATCAGTAGTGACATTTGATCTTTGATCCTTTCCTTGAGCATTGTAGATAGGGGCATAGTAGCAGTAGATGTTTTACCTTCCTGCTTTCTATTCTGCATTTTTCTTTGGTTACTTTTTGCCCCTTGTAGACTTAGTGGGCAGGCGTCGGGCTTGTTGGCGGCACCCACTGAGAACTACTGTGGGAGGTAGTTCTCACACCCGTCGTGGTGTCTTTTCCCCAGGGACTCCAGCTCCAGTTCCTGCGGTGCCGTTGCTGATCCAGCCTTCAGACCGAGGTAAGGGAATCGCCAGGTAGATCTTTTCCCCTTCAGCAGCAGCGAGAGGTAGAGGTACCCGATGTACTTTTGGTTGTGTCTTTTAGTATGAGAGATTTTGTAGTGAGGGATCGAGTTGTACTCTTCTGTTTCTTTTGAGAGACTCCTGTATTTTGAGTGAGGACTTTATGTTTATATTTGTGGGACAGTTTTACTTCTTGTATATCTGTTAGTTTTATGTTTACAGCTCTGATATCTGTTAGTTTAGACACTTACTTGCAGGTTGGACGCTACGTCCCTACGGGGCTTCCTGTAGGGGCGGCGGATCTGTTGGCGAGC
Organism: Tillandsia fasciculata; assembly: GCA_029168755.2. Lineage (NCBI taxonomy): Eukaryota > Viridiplantae > Streptophyta > Magnoliopsida > Poales > Bromeliaceae > Tillandsia > Tillandsia fasciculata. The sequence continues at coordinate 26,130,797 of CM054933.1, read as the reverse complement.
CCGGGGTACAGTTCTGACCCCGGGGCGTGACACTAATGTACATAAAATTTTAATATACTTCTATATATATATATATATATATATATATATATAATATATAGAGAGAGAGAGAGAGAGAGAGAGAGAGAGAGAGGAGAGAGAGAGAGTCCGGCTAGAATACTATCGATAGTACCAAACAATTGGTGCTATTAAGTTTTCAGCCGTTAGATGAAAAGATATACGGTTGAGATTATAGTGGTTTCCTAAAATTTTTACTATTCAACCAACCACCTAGTAAACCCTAGGGGACCACTACAATCCCAACCGGATATTTTTTCATCCAACGACTAAAAACTTGATAGCACCAATGGCTTGGTGCATATCGATAGTATTCTAGCCTAATTATATATATATATATATATATATATATATATATTATATATATATATATTATATATAATATATATATATATATATATATAGTAGAGCTTATATATTTTAAAAGCACAAGTCAAGCTATACTTGTGAATTTTTTACCATTATATTTGCATTGAGATTTGTACAATTGTAAAGTCAACTAAAGAGAGAGAAAGCGATAGTACAATTGCACAAATCTCAATGCAAATCTAATGGCAAAAAATTCATAAATATGGTTGGACTTGTGCTTTTGAAAGTATATAAGCTCTACTCTCTCCCCCTCACTTTCTCTTTCTCTCTTTCTCTATACATATATATAGAAAATTGAGCTCCTATATTTTTAAAAGTATCAATTCATTGGTACTTGTAGGTTTTTAGCCTTTGGATGAAAGGATACGCGGTTAGGATGATAGTGGGCTTCTTGGGTTTAGTGGGTGTTTGATGAAATAACATGAACTAATGAATGAAATTAGTTAAGGGAATAGATCTAACTGTAGAAAATTTATAAGCACCAATTGCTCGGTGCATATATATTATATATAATAATATATATATTATATATATATATATAATATATATATATATATCTCAGCTACTATGCTTATAGAAGTAACCTACTATATATGCTTATAGAAGTACTAAGCAATTGATGTTTGTAAGTTTTCTACCGTTAGATCTATCTCTTTGACTAATTTCAACCCTTAGATCATGCAATTTCCTCCAACTACCCACTAAACCCAAGGGACTCACTATCATCCTAACCACACATATTTTCATCCAAGGACAAAAACTTATAAGCACCAATGACTTGGCATTTTAAAAAGCATTGGAGCTCAATTATATATATATATATATATATTTATATATATATATATATATATATATATATATATATATATTATATATATATATATATATATATATATATATATAGGCCGGTTACTATACTTTTATGCCACGCCCCGGAAGAGGTTTAACAGCGGAAAACGATCCTATTTTTTTTTTCAAAGTCTTTCCTCCTCGTACGTGCCCAGACCGCCATACATACAAGATCTCTCTACACAAACGGACAGAATCTCTCCTGTATATGTATGGCGTCACACAATACATGCATTAATCACAACCAGTTTTACACACACAGAGGGCTAAATAAGGAGATAAGCTACCCTTTGATTTCACACAAAATAATATCGCCCACACGGCATACTCCATATTGAAAGGATAAAACCATAAGGTTTAAATCAGTGGCCCCGAGGTCCAAACTGATAACACACAGGGAAGGAGTCTCTCCTCCAAGCCGTGTGAATAAGTAAAGGTATGCGAAATAGATGAATAGGATGCTCCGGTATCATATAATATTCTTAGCACAAATATCAAAGTAGAACTGTACCTATAACCATTTGCTAGTGGGTCGGTACCCTGCGATGCCATGGAGTAAACCATCCATCCTGACTGCTGCTGCTGTGGTGCCTCTCCTCCCGTCGAAGGATAGGAGGGCGTCCTGTCTGCACTGTAGAAGATCACCCGCGGTCCTGATACTGAGGTGTAAATATAGGTACTGCTGTTGATGCTGTCTCCTGGCTCAATGGGCAGTTGGATCTGAAGTGCCCTTGTTTCCCACACCGGAAATAATGATCCTGCCTCTGTGGACACGCTGTAACTACATGCGCCATACCACAAATAATACAGGGCCAGTCCCATGTCTCCTGCTGTGTACACGGATGCTTGGGCGATCGATCACCCTTTGACTGTCCATCCCTTGACCATGACTGAGACCGCTTCTTGTCTCGGTTGCGGTCGGATCCCTCACTCTGGGCGCAAACAAGCATGGCTCCACGCTCCACCAATGTGGCCCTGTTAACCACCTGCTGAAATGTATGTAGATCCGCTACCTGAATCAATCCGAAGATGTCACCCCTCAATCCATCAACGAAAAGACGAGCCTTGTGAGACTCATCCTGAATAACAAAAGGAACACAATTTGTCAATCTCACGAATTCCCTTTGATATTCTATTACTGAACGGTTACCCTGCTTGGTGTTCTTCAGATCGTCCTCCAGCTACTGTTTGACGCTGTCCGAGAAGAATGCCTCAAATAACATCTCTATGAATATAGGCCAAGAAGGAAGGGCAATACCACTAGAAAGAGTAGGTCGCACTGTCTTTCACAAGATACGGGCTGTCCCCTCAAGAAAAAGCACCGCCAAAGGAACCCGCTCATCCTCCTCTAACATCAGATCCTCAAATAGCATCTCTATAGTGTCCACCCATTTCTCCACCACCCACAGGTCGATCGTCTCTCCCTCAAAGACAGGTGGTTTGTACTTTCGGAACTCTCTCAAACTCGCCCTCACTCTTGCCTATTCCGTGTGCAACACCGGATCCCCTCCGGTAATGGCGGCGGACAGAGTGGCCGAAGGAGTGATGATGGCACCACCCACCGGATCGTTAACAGGAGCTTCCGGCATCGACCCCTGAGCTGCTGGTAGAGGGACATCCAGAGGTACTGTCGTCGGAACCGCTGAAGTCCTCACCGTGGTAGCCTGAATGTGCGCACCATCGTCACCACCTGCTCTCGGCGCATGCACCTCGGGTAGAACCGGCTCTGAGGTAGGAAGCTGGGTAGCAGTAGTCGATGTCGCCGTCTGGCGGGCTACCTGCTGTACTAACTCGGTGAGCGCCGACAACTGCCCCAATAAATCCTGAACCTGCTGCCGAACCAACTGGTTCTCCGGGGCCAACGATGCCTCAGCAGTAGTCGGCCTCGCCTCATCCCCTCCCCCGCTATCAACCGACGATCTAGTGCGAACCATACTTTATACACCTAATCAAAGGGGTGAGCAAATAAAAGAATCGACACGAAAATCGTGCAAAGGCGACAAAACAAACCAACACAAAAAACTGAGCAAAAACTGACAAATAGACTAATACCAAAGCCGACAAAACAACTCTAAAACCCACACTCTCTCGTGACTGGGGGACTTTGATTATTACATTGGTTTAACCGCATGAGTCAACAAATACCGTGGATGTTGGACATATGCACACTTTGAAAACAAGAAAAACTGCGTGGTTGATGCCCTTTCGCGTTGATACTATTTAATCTGTCACACCTCGGGAGAGGTTTAACAGCGAAAAACGGGCCTATATTTTTTTTTTTTCAAAGTCTTTCCTCTCGGTACGTGCCCAGATCGACAGAATCTCCCTTGTATATGTTCGGTGTCATACAAAATACATACATCAACCACAACCAATTTTACACACACAGAGGGCTAAATAAGGAGATAAGCTAGTCTTTGAATTCACACAAAATAACATCGCCCAACACAACAAACTCTATGTTGAAAGGATAAAATCAATACCTATCCGACACCTAGTTTTGAAAACAAATTTCGCAAATATTTTATCATTTTGAAAAGCTTCACATTCTACATGCAATCACACAATAATAAAACCGAATCCAAAAGACTACTATCCATCCACTGAGTCCACATGTCCCATATTCACATCACATAATGTCCACATCTCATGCAAAATAGTATCAACCAAATAAAATGACCGAAAGAGAGAAGTAAAATGTCACCAGGATGACGAATACCGAATCACTCCCAATCCAAAGCCTCTTCCCCGTCCATGCCAGAACCTGTCATACGGTGGGAGTCAATGACAAAAATATAGGAAGACAAAATGAATAACACGATGATCAAGTGCAAAATATAGGTATGATAAAGTAAACAGGACATCAAACCGGAACCCGAAACTCCCAAGTCCTCTATACCGCCTGCCCTTCCCCGGTTTCCATTATGGTAACCTGGGAAAAACCTCAACCTGCTTGATACCTCGGTGCACATCAAACCCCCGCCGCTATGCCACAGAGGGCCCCTACGAAACAACCACGTAGAGATCACGGATCCTTAGACCACTTCTCTGAAAAAGTACACTCTTGCGATGGCCAAACCGTTGGTGTACGTGACTGCGCCATGAGCCACACAATTCCATACTCGTGTAATAAGATGCAGTACCCCTTACGATCTCATACTCGTGGATAAATCACGGTACACCTCACGATTCCATACTCGTGAAATGAATCGATAAGTCATAGAAATTTCATCCATGTACTTTACGTATGTACTGTTTCGTCACAAAAGCCGTAACAATGTCATTCTTGTCATTTTAAAATAACAATATCGAAAACAACAACGAAAGAAAAAGGAGGGTTGAACACCACCGTTCAACAACGTCCCCAACCTTGGTTTACTTACTCACCTCAACCGGCGATGAAAACGTAGCCCCAAAAACTCTCCAATCCCCCGCGACCTTGTCCGGGCGAAAAACGGCGGACCCCTCGGCGATAAAAGGAGAGTTTAGACTCCCACCGCTGTCTCGGTAGACCCCGTAACGAAAAACCAGCAAAAATACCCCATGACAATAAAATTTACCAACAACCATCATCAAAAACACATCCGAAAACCAATTCCATAAATCGTGGTTCAAACCGGAAGTCTAACGGCCAAAAACCCAACCAAACCCAATAACGGCGGAGGCCAAACAACCCTATAATCACGAAAACGAAGCGAAACGGACTGAAACCAGTGTTGGAGCGGGCTGCTAGGCCTTGGGGTGGGCGTGGTGCAGGAATCTAGGCGTGGACCGAGTTCACGCTAGGGGCAGCGGGCCGTAAGCTGGCCGCACTCTATGCGGGGGATCGTGTGCGGCTTGGGCCGGGCGGCGTAGAGGAGCAAGGCCGCGCGGGCGCATGGGGGCCGTGTCGGGTGCAGCGACTGCCTAGCGCGCACCGGGTTCACGGCAGGAGTCACCGAACAGTGGACCGGGTTCATACCACCCGCGTGGACCGCGTCGTTGGGCGGGCCGAACAGTAATAGGCCACAAAGGCCTTTTTCTCTCTTTTTCATTCTTTTCTTTGCGTTCCTCGGCTCCGGCGATGGTCCTGCGACAACGGCAACGACGGCGGCAGCCTCCCGTTCAATGCAACGATGGCGGCGGCCTCATGTTTAACATAATGACGGCGGCGGCCTCCGGTTTCACACAACAGCGGCGGCTCTACTAAATTCCCACGCTCCAATAGATTTCCTTAAGAAACCCAACAAAAGTACGAAAAATCCCACGAAATGCAAAATAGAATTAACGAAAAGCCAAGAACACACCTTTTATCGACTGGAAAGACGATGCGATGCCCCGACCCGCTCTCCGATCTCCGGTCTCCGACAGTAATGGCAATCACGAACCCGTTCTCCAATGATGACGACGTTTTCGATTCCGATCTCTAGTGCGCAGAACGAGAAAGAAGATGAATCGCTCTCTTTCAAAAAAGGGAAACGAGGTTTTTCTTATTTCTAATCTTTTTAATGAGTAAAATAAAACCGATTCTCGAATCCCCTCTTTTTATAAGAGATTTTGTAATAATAATAACCGCTCATATCTTTTTGTAATCGCTTTTATCTTTTATAACCACCGTTATCTTTTATTTAACTATTTTTTTCTCGATTTGCATGCTAAAATATTTGAAAAATCTCTCATGCATCGGCACGGATTTTAAAGCACCGATAATCATTAATGAGTATTTTAAAAATCCTTTTTAAACCCATTCACTTTCAAAAATCGCACCGGAAAATCCGTTCGTCGGATTTTCGAGCCAATCGCACTGCCGTTCTCCATTTAACGAGCTCTACAACATGAAAGTCAAAATCGATAAAATCAACAAAAATGAAAAATAGACAAAATAGCACACACACCGAAAGTGACTCAAATGAAAAAATCGTGGGCACTACATTTTATGAGTAAAATCTCTTCTTACTCATAAAATTTCGGTCCTTGGGTGAAGGAATGTGTGGTTAGGATTATAGTGGTCCCATAGGATTTATACTATTTCACCAACAACCCATTAAACCCTATGGGGTCCACTATCATTCTAATCGCATCCATTCATCCAAGGGCGGAAAAGTTATGAGTACAAAAAGATTTATACTCATAAGAGTATAGTAGCCATATGCTAGTTATATATATATATATATATATATATATATATATATATATATATATATATATATAGCTAGGCTGGAATGCTATCAATAGCAAACTGACTCGGTTGCCACCCAAATATTTTCAATGATGAAGCTTTCAAATCGACGATTTTGTACAAGCCGACTACTATGTTTGTACAAGCACCTAGCAATTGGTGTTTGTAAGTTTTCTACCGTTAGATCTACCCCTTTGACTAATTTCATCTCTTAGATCATTCTATTCCACCAACTACTCACATAACCCAAAGGGCTCACTATCATCCTAACCACACATCTTTTTATCCAAGAGCTAAAAATCTACCCGCACTAATACTTGATACTTTTAATAGTATATGAGCTCAATTATATATATATATATATATATATATATATATATATATATATATATATATATATATATATATATATATACACTATTAATAGCACCAAGTCATTAGTGCTATTAAGTTCTGTATTCTTGATTTAAGGGATGTATGGTTAAGATGATAGTGGTCTTCTAGGATTTAGTTGGTGGTTAGGAGAATAGTATGATCTGAGAGGTAAAAATAGTCAAATGGATGATTAATGGTAAAAAATTTAATAGAACCAAGTATTTGGTGCTATTTATAGCATAGTAGCCAGACTATATATATATATATATATATATATTATATATATATATATATATATATATATATATATATATATAGTAGAGCTTATATGCTTTTAAAAGCACAAGCCATCCATCTTTGTGAATTTTTTACCATTGAATTTGTATTGGAATTTGTGATTTTTACTTTTTCTTTCTCCGTCTTTAGTTGACTTTACAATAGCACAAATCCCAATACAAATCCAACAATAAAAAATTCACAAGCATAAATTGACTTTAACTTTGAAAAGTATGTATATATATATATATATATATATATATATATATATATATATATATATATATATATATATATATAACCAGACAACTATGCTATCGATAGCACCAAGTCTTTGGTGCAATTGGATTTTTGATACTTGGATGAGAAGATACGTGGTTAGGATAATAGTGTGCCTCTTAAATTTAGTGAATGATTGAAAAAATATTATGATCTAAAGGTGGAAATGATTGAAGGGATAGATCTAATGGTGAAAATTTGATAGCATTAAGTACTTTGTATTAGTGATAACATAGTAATCGAACTTTTCTCTCTCTCTCTCTTTATATATTTTATATCATGAAAAATATTTTTAACCTGCAACTTTTGTGAAGTATGAGTGACTGTTTCCTAATTTGACTTTAGGCTTATCCAATTCGACTTTTTCTTCTTTTTGGCGCACGCACACACCACTACCCCCGACCTAATTTTTTTTCTTAAAAATATATATATATATATATATATATATATATATATATATATATATATATATAGAGAGAGAGAGAGAGAGAGAGAGAGAGAGAGAGAGAAAGACTGCAAGCTACCCGCTTCATTCAATAGGAGTATAAACTAGGCAACAGGAACGAAACAACGCGGTCTTTGAGGAAAAAAAAAAAAACTAAAAGGGGCTGGTACGAGGGATCAGAAGCGTAGGGATCTCGTGCAAAATTTGAAAGCACTTGTGGGTGCTACTATGCCGGGGAATAGGGGTGATGGAGTAGTTTGGAGGTGGTATGAAAAATGTATCTTTACCGTCAAGTCGACCTACACGCTCCTTAACTACGGAGGACTTTTAGACTCCACCATCCCCTGCTTGTGGAGGCTTCGTATGCCATCTAAAGTTAAGATTTTTATCTGGCTCGCCTTAAAAAATCGACTTCTTATGACATATAACTTTGAAATAAGAGGGTGGACTGGGAACAATCTATGTGTGCTTTGCGGTTCCCTAGGCGAGACAGCCGATCACCTGTTCACGAGATGTGTGTTCTCACGCTTCGTTATAAGGATGGGAGACGGGGACGCGGGTTTCCAAGAGGTAGGCGCTAATGTCAGAGGAGCGTGGGAGGCTTGGTCGGGTGGGTAAAGATCTCTAAGGCCCTAACATTCTTATCTGCAAACTGGTGAGTACTTAGAAAAATTAGAAATCAGGTTATCTTTTGGTAGTCTAACTCCGACCCCCTCTACGCTATCATGTGGATCAGAAGCGTGCTAGCGTAGTGAGCGAACTTAGGATTTTTAAAAAATTTCTTCTTATTCGGAATATATTATTGTCCCTCAACAATTTCACCATCCAACTCACCAAACACATACTATGCTATGGCTATTATTATTAAAAGTAATGCTATATATATATATATATATATTTCAAAAAAATATTTGATATATATTTTATTCATCTAATAGATAGATAGAATATTTTTAATAGTCAAATTAAGTGATTAATAAATGACACCATATTTTTTGAATGAATGAAATGTATAATGTACGCTTCTTTGGAGGTGTACAAATAGCATTTTTTTTATTGCGTAGAGCAATATTATACCTTTGTTATTTAATTCGTCATTTATTTGTGAATTACTGAGAATCCAAATTAAATAGATTGTATACAATTTTTTCAGAAAAATCAAAATAATTCATACATTCTTTAGCCCAAAAAATATTATTCACGAATTCTGAATTTTTAAATTTAAAAAATATTATTTATCTTTTTGGATAAGTATGAACCTCCTAATCCTAATTCATTTACACCATCTCTCCCTACCCACACCCCCACCCCCAACCCAGACCCCACCCCATCCTACCCCACCTTCTATGTCCTCACGCCCACGCTCTGCCAACCTGCCCGCCCTGGGTCGCCAGCGGATCGGAACCCAAGCACACGTTCACTTGCTTATATATATGGGTATATATAAGTGTACACCCCAAATGGGGTGTATATCCTACACCCACCCCATCCTGGGGTACGTGGGGTGAATTATAGTGATATATAATATAATTTATTATTATTTTTTAATTTATTTATTTTTATATTTTTAAAAATTATAATTATTTATACTAATAATATAAATTTAGAAAATAATAATCATTTAATAGTAAAATTTTTTATTCTAAATTTTTAATTAGTGAATACATATTTTTCGTATAAATCACATATCTGAATAATTAACGAACTTATTTTTTTAATTAAAATTTACAACGAATTTAAAAATTATAATACAAATTTTATTCGTATTATATTTATATCAAATTTTTATCTAATTCAAATTAAAAATTATATAATAAATATTTTTAATAATCATATCAAAATAATTAGTAAGTGATATCATATTTTTTTTATAAATAAAGTGTAAAAGAATAATTTCTTATTTAACACAGGAACAGAATATACTTTTATGCGTGCCACAGAGACTTGCGTAGAGAAGGACGGAAGCTCTGACGTGGACCTCTCGGTTGCCCTCTCCACCTGTCAGGAAATCTCCCACCAAAACCCCGACTTCTCCAAAATTATTCAATTATTCAATGTAACGCTTGAATATCACGGATATGAAGCGGAGAGTGGGCCCTACAAAACTGTGGGGCCCACATGTCAGTATAACAGTGAGTGCATGCAACCGTTACACGCTGCACCAAGAGCTCTCGTCCGACGTGGCAGAGGAGGGGGCGGGGACCGTGGGTAGTTGTGCCTCCCCTTTCTCTCTCCGCCACACCGAACCCCGGGCTCTCAGTTGGACGGAAATACCCTCACTTCCTTCGGGTTAAGAGGATATCGGAGGGGTATTTAGGTCATTTAATATTTCCACATTTCTTTAATTAAAGAAATGCAATTACTCAAACGCGCGAGGCTCTGACAAAGACCGGGTATATTTGTTATTATATGTAGTTCAAAACTCTCCCCTCTCCTGCTCTACTCCCTCTCTCTCTCTCTCTCTCTCCCCCCCGTGCGCCGCTCCGATCCTTGTCATGGCCATCGATTGAGATCGAGCTTCGGGAACCATGGCGAAGCTCGGGCTCTCGATCGGCGACGAAACCCTAGACGAGTTCTTTTGAAAGAGGAGGAATCTTTCAATCTTGTACCGATATTTTGATTTGATCGAGTGGATCATGGAGGCGACCGCGGCTTTGAGGTTGAAATCGAGCTCGTGGATCGGCTCGGAGAAGGGAGAGGGGAGATCGGAGGGTTTCTCGAGGTTTCAGAGTGGGATTTGGGAAAAGAAACGTGTTCGATTGCTTGGATTGAGAGATTCGCGGTGTAATCGAGCTTCGATTCGATCCGGAAAGCTCGAGCCGAAGATTTCTTGTTGTTACAAGAAACCGGGTGGTATTTTCTTGCTTTTATGACAATTTTACGTTGTTTTTAAAGAAATTCTTGATTCATTTGGCAAATTATGTGTATAAGAAAGATCTAAAAGGCTTTTAGATGCTTGATCTATGCAATTTACCTTGGTTTTATTGTCCCTTTTTAGTAATGTACATAATTTGAGGGCGTTATGATGCTTAGCGTTCTCTTTAAAGTAGTTGTAAAGTAGATCTTTCAATTTGGGATATACCTGAACCTGTGGCTTCGGCAAATGCGGATTGTATCCATTGTTTTATGTGTGTTAGGTGTTTGCTGAAAATCCGAAGAAAAAACTCTTTTGCATCATGAATTTTTGGCTAGTGAGGGAAAATATTGTTATTAGGTTGGGTCCGTGTTTTAGAAATACTTCGTACTTGTTTAACGCTTCATCTTGTAAGTTCATGTCCTGGTGAATCTATTATTGTATAACTGCAGAAGATCAAATTATAGAAGTTTTATTTTCCCTATTTATCAAATTATAGAAGTTTTATTTTCCCTATTTATCTATCTAGCTAAAGTATCAAAGCTTACGAAATACAAACTTGGTCTACTGCATCTCATGAATACTGTTGCTAGAAATGAATACACATAAATTTCATTGATTTAATACGTCAACTCATGGTTTATTTTATCATTGTTGTCCTATTGCTTCAGACTGAAATGGCTGACCATGGAAATAAGGGCTTGCTTAAAAGAAATATCTGCCCCCTTTTTGTGATTGTCGGTTTTACAAGCATTGATGATCTTTTCTTACTTATTTGTTGTAGTGTAGGTCTTTAGTACTTATCGAGAACGAGACAAATGAAGGGAGAACTGAACAAAATTTTAGGGCCGATTTTGATTATTTTGTCTGAATAACAAACTTGTGTTCTATGATCTCTCTGGTTGTATGGTGACTTAGTAATGCATGGTAAATTCTCTGTACTGTTCTTTCAAATTAATCTGATTATTATTTAATGAGATGTAGGTACTGAGAGCATCCACAACTCTGTTGATGAAGCCCTCATACTAAAGGTTAGGAACCAAATCGTTAATCGATTGTTTTTATGTTGCGGTTTGAAGAGGATACGTTCTGTTGTTTTTTCTCCTTCAAAGCAACTGATTGATCGCCTATTACTTTTAACTGCAGAGAAAGTCGGAAGATGTTATCCCCTACTTGAATGGACGATGTATTTATCTAGTTGGTTAGATTTCCTTTCAAACTATTGTCTCTGTAACATTAGGTCGCATTTCCCATTTTTGTTACTCAGTTGCTCGATTTATCGGATGCTTGTATGCAGGAATGATGGGCTCTGGAAAGACTACCGTGGGAAAGATATTGTCCGAAGTTTTAGGTTATTCTTTCTTTGACAGGTTTGTCTTTCTTTTAGAATTACGCCAAATATCAGAGTTGCTAAAGCCCTTTCTCAAAGGACTTAAAGACCTTTCTTAAAGGACATCTTTAGGCACTAATTATTGATTTTTTTAATCATTCTATTGGTGTTACAGTGACAAATTGGTTGAGCAGGCTGTGGGCATATCTTCTGTTGCACAGATTTTAAGTTGCATAGTGAAGCGTTCTTCAGAGATAATGAGGTAGTTCATGCTGTCCATTGCTGTAGAACTTAAAAGCTTAACACTTGAGAATGATCCCAAATCATGATTTCCTGTTCTCTCTTGGAATCCTTAATCTGCTATCGCCCCGTTAAACTTTTAAACTATTCATAATAGCTGGACCGGTATGCTAGATGTCTATTGTTATTTGCCCTAATAAGAGGAAAAGCAAGGTTCTAACATGCCAATTTTTTTTTTTTTTTTTTTTTTTTTTTTCTTTCTTTCGGAAGAGCGAAGTGCTAAGGGACTTGTCTTCGATGCGCCGATTAGTTGTTGCGACTGGTGGTGGTGCTGTGATTCGTCCAATCAACTGGTAGCTAATCTGATGAGCTATCATATTGTTGTTTTTAGAAAATCACAAAAACTTGACCTTAATACTATGAACTATCAGGAAGTATATGAAACAGGGGTTAACAGTTTGGTTGGATGTTCCTTTGGAAGCTCTGGCACGCCGAATTGCTGCAGTGGGAACTGCTTCTCGCCCTCTTTTGCATCAAGACTCTGGTGATCCTTACACGAAGGTACCAGATTTATCCCTCTCTAAACTCTCTTGGGCAGTTAACATGTTACTTTGAAATTTCTGCTGTGTGGGCTGCAGTAGCCATGATGTAACGATCGGGCCCAAACTACGGCCCAAAATGCTTAAGCCCAGTTATTATTACTAGTATCCATATCACTTATATATCCAATCATAACTCTATTCCCATCCGATGTGAGATTATTGGGTGTCAAACTCATCAGTCTAAACACACACACAATCTAAGATTACCAGACGATGTGAAACTTTTCTCGCTAGTTATCATCTAAACTCAGGCTTAGCCGAGACTCGTCACACACTTCTGGCTGGTGTTTGGCTCTGATACCAAATGTAACAATCCGGCCCACTAGCAATAATAACTCGTTGAGCTCAAACCATGGTCTAAAATATTTAAATCTAGTTGTTATTACTAGTGTCCAAGTCACTTATATAGCTAATCATAATTCTATTCTTATCCGATATGGGATTATTTGGTGTCGCACATGATCTTAATATTCTATTTACCATCAAACGTAACTGGCGCTTTTATTAGTCATAACTAAAATTTTGTTCCGCCTTTATCTTCAATGATATTTTTTTGCAATGCCTGTAAGCAACTTCTCGGTATCTAATTTTCTGGATGTTGTCAAGAATTTCATGATTACAAAAGCTTAATTTTCTATGCTTGCACAGTGTGGATATGTGACCTGAAAAACTCACTATGCTGCAGGCTTTTGCAAGGCTCTCTGCACTTTCTGAGCAAAGGGGCGACGCCTATGCCAATGCCGACGCAAGAGTCTCCCTTGAACGTATGTTTCAGAGGAAGTACAATGCTGTCCTGTTATTAGTCAATCTAATTTATTTTTCTCATTCTAGTTGGAACTTTTGGAGTCTGTTTGGTTAGATTGAAATCGTTTGCTAGACACATATAAATCGAATTCTCTTGTTTCTACAGTAAAGAGTCATGCTACAAAACATGTGCATATTTTTGTAGGACATTTATTCTTGATACTCTGATTGTGTTAGGTATAAAATGCTGATATATTAAGACCGTTTGGTCCTATTTGAGCACTAGCATGGTTTATCTCACCATTTATCTTACCATTAATTATTCATCCGTTAATGCAGATATTGCAACAAAGCGGGGCCACGAGGATGTTTCTGCTCTCACACCAACGGCTATTGCTACAGAGGTATAATGCGTGCTCTCACGTTTAATCCTTTTTCTCAACATATTACTATCCGTTGGTGTGCGCTTTAGCAAAATAGGTTGATCCTTTCAAGTTTCTTTACCAAGTAAATGTATTGCTGAGGTTTGCTGCTATTTTTGTACAGGCGTTTATGAAGATTGAGAACTTTCTTACAGAGAAGGCCGCGGTTAGAAACAGTTCATTACCTTCAGGGATGAGTGCCTGATGGCATCCCTGGTTATTGTATTGTATCCTGTACCTCTCTCTCTCTCTCTCTCTCTCTCTCTCTCTCTCTCTATTAATTCTGACGTAAATGAGAATAAACAGACGCGACAGCTCTTCAATTCCGAGAGCTGCTCTAAATTATAAACTCTCCAGATTGTTTTTCATAGAAGGATGATGACAAAGTTGATAGATGAGGCATGCAAAGTTAATTTATAAGATAAAGTCGAAGAAAATTTTCACTACGAGGCTTCTCCTGTGGCCAGCCAGTCCAAAACATATTACTATCGTGCACTTCATTCAGAACGAAGGGAAATCACTAGGGGCCATTGGTGCCCAGTTCACTGGAAAATAAATTAAGTCTTTTTGGTTTCATGCAACGAGTAAGTGAACTGCAGATGAAATAAAAATGAAAATTCTCAAACAAAGTTGTTAACCACAGCTGTCTGATTTGAAGGCACTTTTCAGCCCTATTTGGCGGAATATTAGAATACACTAGTACGTCCTCGTAATAAATTATATGAGCAAGCAATGGGGGCAAATTACTGCTTGGAAAGATATTATTTCATTTCATTTTATTTTATTTTTTGGCTCCCAAGAAAATCCTTCTGACGGTTCTTGCAACCACCCGAGATAAAAGCCTGCCAGCTAAATCCACAGGGAGAAGAAGCAACTGCTGTTGGGACTCCGATGGCAGCTGCAGCCAAATATTGTTATATAGGAAAATCAGAACCTAACCACAGAAGAGATCATAGGTTTAACAAAACTCGAATTTAGCCTGGAACGCCTTGCGTATCTGTTGAGCATGAGAATGCACATGCACATATCCAATGTATATCATTGTCTCTTCTTTTTTTTTCTTTTTTTTTTTTGAAATTTAGTGTAAAGGTATTGTAGCTTCTTACCTCAGGTACGACAGAGAGAACAGGTAGAAACTCCTGAACAGATGTCATCTCATACAGAACGAGAGAAACCTCCTCTGCGTAACTGTTTTTCTTCTCCTCGGCATTAGCGTATCTTACTCCTGCATATATAAGAGGACCGATAAAATATAAAAAATTCCACTAGATGGAAATAATGAAACATCATATGATGTAACCACTTCATAAGAAATCTAGCGCTTAGAGTGTTGGAAACTGATTTTTTATTCCAAAAATTAGAATCCTGGGTAATCCACGTACCTAGTCTTTAAGCATTATTGCTTGCAAGTTGCAACAGACATGCATGTAAGCTTCTCTAAACTTCTATTCTTTTCACTGTTTATCATTCCTAGTTAATGTCGTATTATACAATACAAATGTGCCATGAGAATTACAACCTGAAAAGCCATGGGTTTCCTTAGTAACTACCAGAGTTCTAAATCTATCTTGCTACTCTTAACTGAATCAGTACAGCCAACAACTCAGGTATTGTGAAAAGTTTCTATTGCATTTTCATTTCGACACTAAAGATACATGACCTGTCAAAAATGATGTTACTGTGATATTAATAAACTTACTGCAGTTGAACTCTCATTCTTCTGAAGCTTGGATAGAAGCAGAAGGAGGCGGCGCAATGTCTGCAAGTTAGCAATATCCTCATGACCCATTGAGGATGATGAATAAGAAATGACAAATGGCAATCTTGAAGCAATGGTAGAAGTAACGGTGTCCAAAGTCGCCATGCCCAGAGCATCTATTCCCTGCATACCATAATTATATTGGTAATTTATTAGTATGCACTGAAGGAAACATCTTATAATAAAAAGTGGCTACAAAATTTTAGATGAGACACCATTAGGAAGCAAAGATGCTCTGTTTTGACTTGCTTTACCCCACAGTTTTTCCTTTCGGAAACATATGCAAAAAAACATATACCACATTACAATTATTGTTTTGGGATGACGAATGATACTTATCAGGAAAGTTGCAGTTCAAATAGCAATATCCATCACCCGGATATAGTGTTACATGTTTAGATTTCTGTAAACAACTTAAATGGGTAATAACATGTATATTTAATACTAAGGTGTACCTATAAGAAGATTCTTCCATGATGATAAGTTGTGATTACCTTTAATTCAAGCAACAGTAGAAGTGTTACATTCTACAAAAGTACACCAATGTTCTTCAACAGACACCACAGAGCTTTTATGTCCTAACTACTAAGGGAGCTTAGGGTAAGTTACATCAATCATGAATCCTTCAGACCAAAAGACTTGCAATATTCTTCATCACCCTAAGAGCCATGATAGCTTTCTCCACTACTACTAAGTCCTGTCATCACTCTCCTAATGGTCAACTTCTGCTTAAATTTAGCTATATAACATACATCAGAATTTTTGACCTTGGACTATTTTAGTGAGCACATCAGCATACACTTAACCAGTCTACGCATGAATTTAATCACAAGCAAGCAATAGAGAAGTTATCACAAGGGGTTTGATGCATTCAAACAAGTGATTGGCAGACTAATCGACAAGAGAGTAAAAAATATACCTTAGCAACCTCTTGCAAAATTATCTCCCTTACAAAAGCACCCTAGAAAGCACTCAACATTTGCGATAGATTATCATTAATCATGTTATAAGAGTTCAATAATGGAAAAAAAAAAAATCAATGCTACCTTGCCAGTCAATGTGAATGTCAGGACTTGCTTGATTGCAACTCTGGAATCAGTTTCTTCTACTTCGCCTCTAACAAGTGACTGTTCAGTTCTTGCACGAAGGGACTGCAAAGTAAGTCAAGCCAAAGTCTGTTGAGGTACTGTATAGAGACATTTGGGGTTCTCAAGTACTATCTTACAACAAAGCAAATACATAGATTGAACCATACGATACTATCAAAAGGTTAGATTGGTATTCATCATGATGTTACCACTCATCAGTTGGCTGGCTGTTCAGTATCAAGATATAGAGAAGTATCAATGCACTAACATACTCCATTATCTACGAACTTGCTTTTCTTTTAGAAGATGTTATATGTACTTTTTTTTTCCTGTAGTTGCACCAGTGCCTGATGTTAACTAGAGCTATTCTGATTCACTAAAAAGTAAAATACCCCGCATCAATCAAATTATATAGCTTCGTAAACCTGCATGTCAACCTGCCAGTCCAGTTATCACCCCAGAAAAGCTAAGGCAGTTTGACATATAAAGAGGCAATAACTTTTTCTTTCTTTTTTTTTTTTTTTTTGCCTTTCTTTGGGAGAATCAGGCTTGACCTTGTTTTAAAAATGCCCAATGACCTTAAACTCATTTGGTCTGAGAAGCCAGTAACTGCTGCTCAGAATTTCAAAATATTTCTTCACTCACATCACTTAAGGCCACTCAAGATTTCTTAAACAATTATATGAAATCAAATTTCTCAGAAAAAAGATTTATTAAGGCAAATAGTAAAGGAAGAAAAGAAGCTTAAAAAGTTATTATCCAGTTACACCAAAGTGTCATCTGTGGGAGTGAGCATATGGACCTTCAACATGATTTTATGAGGTCGCTGCTTGTTAAACTTGAACCTACAGCCTATGGTAGTCCTTTCCACCAAGAAATGGCCACAGGAAGAAAAACTTAGCAAGCATGTAACTTTGATTGATAAGTGATATTTGCATGTATTAACAGCAATACACACATAAATAAATCAAATATAGTATCGTATAAGGAAATACGAAAATAACCTCTGTTAATAAAGATTCTAGACGATCAATCCGGAAAACACCGTCCTGAGATAACATAAACAAATGGTTAGTTTGAAAGACTTTATTTTGCAGTAGAAGTACTTAGACTGAACACTAGAAAAGAAACACTTTGAGAAGCTGTAACTATTCTGAACAAAAGAATAACATTGTAACTCTTGAGAATCACCGATTTGGTAAGAAAATAAAACAATAACCTTATAAAGGAGAGTCTGCAAAGTAGATCGAAGCTTGGGTGAGCTGTCAGTGAGAACTTTTCTTGCAATCCATGGGTACGAACTACTCAAAACTTTGTAATTTGGATTGAAACTGATTGCAATGCCCTCTAAAACAGCAAGGCTGAAAAGTTGAGCATTACAACATGAAAGTAGACTGTGTCTTGACTCTTGAGCAACAAATTAATGTAAAAGAAGATACTCATTCTTCTTAGAATCTTAACATTGTCAGGGGAAAAGAATGCCTTTTCTCTAGCAAATTAAACAATTCATTTATTACCTCCGAATGACGAGAGAGAAATATGAGGGTATCTGAAACTTAAATTTGTACCTGAGCACAAAGGTAAAGTATGAAGGAAACGAATCAACAGTGAAAAGAAAACTAAAAATAATAACTCAACGCAGAATTTGTTAACTACAACTGAAGGTATAGATATAATTCCAAAACTTCATCTTTATCTACAAGACGAGATGCACAATTTTAGAGATCCTCCCACACTTTAATGGATAGGACCACTGATATACCAAATGCAATAGATAAATCTGATTCTTTACAAATAAGATACGACAAAGCCAGTTGATAAATTAAAGGAATTTTTTCATCAATCGTCCTTGATTTGCAATTATGTACTGATCTTTGAGTTCTAGCATGCCTCTCAAAGCCATTCAGGTTGATACTGTCGTTTTTCCTTACTATATTTGAGGAGCTTTGATCTTGTGATCCATATAAGACGCTTTTTATCTTGTGAGCCAAATAATCTCAAGTCCAACTGCTGCAAGGTAATTGGAAGGAAGTAGAAGATGCACAAGAGAATCTCGAAGAAACCCTTGTCAAAGAAATGAAACCCCCAATCTAGACGATGCATTTAATTCCCTAATGTACTCATCTAACTGCGAATACTGACATATGGCACAACAAGATGTAGACTGTTGAATCACTAATATTATTTTGATTTTCCATATCAGTTATTACTATAATTGAGAAGGCACAAACAAAGTATGAAATTTTCGAAAGAGTTGCAAAGCACCACATTTATTATTTCAAGGTGCCAAGATTTTCTTCTTGAGATCTTTGAGATTGTGAATATAATTATTAAAAACACTGTTCTCTGATAGCTTAAGCTTTTGGAGAGAAACAGTTTTTTCTCTAAATTTAATATGATATCAAAACGAGAGGTCTTGAGTTCGAGTCTCGCTGGGTTCCTAGCTTCATTTAATTTCCTCCCATTTAATTTAAGTCCAAGTCTTGGGTCTACCAAAAAGTCTCGAGCCCCAGACACAAGAGAAAGTGTGAATATATATATATATATATATATTTTGAGAGAGAGAGAAAGGTAGCTCGCTACCCACTTCATTCACCAGGAAAATGAACTAAGCCACAAGAGTGAGACAACTAAGGTCTCCCGAAGTGAATATAAATATTCAAAACACCGTTTCTTGTAGCTTAAGCTTTTGGAGAAAAACGACTCTTTATCATAATTTAACAGAGATAAATAAGAATGATAAGAAGTCATATTAACTTGCAGAGGCAGAGGTTGAACAAACAAAGCATTCGCAGAGTCTGTTTCGTCTCTCTCTACTTTAGTTAAAAGTTCAAATAATGTACAACTAACCAGTTGGTTGGGAACAATGCAGAACCCCTTCAAATAGTTAGGTTTCAATAACCAGGCTACTTTCTCAAATTGACATTCTAATTGAGTTTAATAGCTACACATTTCTAGAGTATCTTAAAGATGTTGAATTTATCTTTGTGAATGAAGTAGATGGATCAGAAGAACTGCCTACAATATGAGACTGAGTTCAACAAAAGAAAGCATACATGGTGCGCCCAAGATTCCCAGAGAGATCATCAAAGCTTATATTGCGAACTCCTTTATTCACAGCTTTTTGAAACACATCTGAAGCCAAATATAAGCAGTTTAGTAAAACATTCAGCAATATGAAAAAGCAACAGATAAAAAGTAGATCAAGAGAGAATTTTAAGGCCAATACTTCCAAATCTAAGTTAGAATTGTGAGATTGAATTACCAAATTAAGCAAAGAGAGAAAACCTGTCAATGCCTTCGTAACTTCATCCTTCTGGGCAGTTGGAGGGAGAAGTCTGTTAGACATAAATCAAACATCAGAATAAAGTAAAAGACATAGATCACTGGTCACACACATCATACTGCGACAAGACACATAAGGCATCTGATGTTCTCTATGAAATACTAATGATTACTTCAGCAATGGGAAAGCAAATCTTACAAAAGAGTCTCTCAATCAAATAAGCAAATTGGTTTTACATTTTTCATGACTAAATTTGATGTTCAGATCGTCATAGCATGATAATGACCATATTTACAACTAATTTGCAACAAGATATATGCAGTTCTTGATAAGCTAATAAATGATTTAAAATCTCTACTGACGTTTGTACATCAGAACAAATGCTTACCCAAGAGTAACGAAGTCCTTTGCTAGAGCATCAAAATCACGGTTAACAAGATGAAGACAAGCTTCAATAAATCCATCCCGAAGTTCTTGTCTGAATTCTCCCATCATTCCAAAATCTGATGCAGAGAAAGTGTGCACCAATCGGCATAAAAGGGGAATTTGTAGTTTGTTTTTTGCATCATTTACTACTTTTTCTCAAAGTTAGAAATATCTTGCACATATTTCTTTATTTACTTCCAACCTAAATATAGTTTCTAACAAAAAAAAAAATCGTTTGTATAGTTAATTTTTGTAACACCATAGCAAAAAATGATGTCAAACATGTTAATGAGTAGCATGCAGCAATCTTGAGAAACAAAAAACAGAACAATAAAACAAAAAAGATGCCGAGCACGCCCAACTAACAAAAACAGGGTTCAATATGCAAATGTAGGTGTGCAAAAGCCAGCCAATTCGAGTTAAAACAAACATCATTCAGTAGAAGTATACCTAAGTAAGCTAGCTTCCCATCTGATGTTCGCAGGAGATTTCCAGGATGAGGGTCTGCATGATAAAACCCATATTCTAAAAGTTGAGAAAGCGAGCAATAGACTCCTACCTGAAAGTTACAAATCCCATGAAAAATAGCATAAGAAAAGAAAGATGTCTGCATACATTTTAAGTTTCAGGAGAAAAAGTTTACTCAAGTATCATTTTTAAGGGAATTTATACCTCAACTAAATAAATATCTTTAACGTCAGATAGTTTCTTCCCCTACAAAAAGGAAAACAATAATGAGAAATACAAACCTTGTTTATTTCTGGTGCATTTAAAAATGATAATGAAAAGGTCTATATAGTGCACCTCCACCCATTCCATGGTGAGGACTTGTCGACTAGTCTGTTCCATATACATTTCCGGCACAAGAACATCTTTCAATCCTCCGTATAGCTCCCTAATTAACATATTACAATAAATTCATTGTAATATTCTAGTTCTTACAAACATAGTACAATTGCCAGCGAGGAATGCTTAACAGTCAACTCACAATCTTTATAACATACTACATCATCTGTTATTAGCATACTACAAGACAAATATGGGAAATTCAGAAATTTTTCTTAAAAACCAGTCCCACAGCCAATCAAGCCTAGGATACCATTATACAAGTCCATAATTGTTACTACAATAATAGGAGAGACTTCCTTAAAGACTGCAGCATTGTTTCAGAAACAAAATACCTGAATTTCACTCCATTCCTTGCTTCAGCCCTGTAATCCATCTCCTGCATTAAATGTGATTTCCCTGTATTCAATGTGAAGATCTAAGAGTATGCCCAAGAGACTTCAAACCAAATAAAATTTGAGATTAAAAAGAGACCTAATTCAATTAAACATGACAGAAAACTTTGCTAACAAACCACAGATCAACAACCAGAAATCCCAGCATTTTGCACCCAATTGTATCTCTCACAACAGAGATTATATGCCCACGAAAGAAGATTTACAGAAGTTGGAAAGCGCTGATTATCTACGAGTTTTTCCAACAAGCTTGTCTTGAAAATCCATGTCAAAATTTATTTTAGCCAAATGATTAGGATTTCTGACTTTAAGGCATGGGAAGGGTCTGGACAAGGTATGGTTTTGAGTCCCAGTAAAGGCACTCAGGTTAGGGACTTAAATTGTAGGGAACCAAGCTCCCAATATAATTAAAGAAAAAAAATTATAGTCTACATTATAGTCAAATTTTTTACTGTAGTTACAGCTGGTGACACCTGTTCATTCCCATTCTAGCCATATCATAATTTTCTGTACTTTATCAGAGGTACAAAATGATACGAAAGCTCCATATCAGAATCTAATATTTTGCTGGTAAGGTGGTTAATGCTTCAATTTTTGCACATTCTAAGGATGAAAGAATTTCAAGCATAATCATGACATAGTATCACAGTGCCAATGACTGATTGAGCTAGCAAGCACTACTCTGAAGAAAGTGCAAGAGAACAGCCTATAGTTCAGAAATTCAGCAAGATAATAGCCTAGCTGTGTACATGACAGGAAAGAATACAGGACAGTACAACTGTGGAAAAGGTTGTGCCTGAACGAAATAAGCTAACATGGTCACTATGCATCACAATATAATTCTGCTTAAATAGTAGAATGATGACAAAGAACTACTATGCGACGAACAGCAAAATAATGTTTTAAAGATAACATTGAGAAATAAACTATACCCGGAAGAGACTTGATGCCCACTCATCAAGTACAGCCTGCATATAAAGATCCCAAATATGTATCACCAGAGACCTTAGAAAACAAAATAGAAAACTGGCCAAAAAAATGGAAGGTTGAGTTTTATTTTGGAAGAGAGTCTTGATATGCCGCTTGACTCAGCTATAAGCAAACTTGTGGAAAACCATAAGATTGGAGAATCACCTGAAGATCTGTGTTCAGCTTAGCAGCTCTCCTGACAAGTCCTGCAACATATCTTAGAATATAGATATCTAATGAAATTGCTGCTTGAACTCCAGGCCTTTGAACTTTGACAGCAACAACTTTCCCAGAAGAACGAAGCCTGGCCTGGTAAACCTATAAATAATACGGGGTACTAAATGTGACATATGATGACAACAAATACTCTACGGATTTTAAGATTTATGTATCACTTAAATAATAGTAAATAAAGGACCTGCCCAAGGGAAGCTGCAGCAATTGGCTCTGGTGTGATTTCGGAGTAAAGCATATCAACTGGCAACCCGAGCTCTTTCTCTATTATATTGAAAGCAACCTCAGTTGAAAAGGGCGCTATACGATCTTGCAACAATGAAAGCTCCTCAAGATATGCAGGTGGAATCACATCCTGTGGAATATCACAAGTCAAAGGCGGTAAGTCAACAAGAAAAAGCTCCCTCAGTGTAGTCTATTTTATCTTAATATTTCAATTTAATCTGGAAATTTCAACTGGTGTAGCCTCTCCCACGACCTCATTAAGTCAGTCCTACTTATTTCTTAGTGTATTACTTTTCAATCAGGTCTTTAGTGTTAAAAGGTCATTCCTAGTAAATGAACAGAACTACTCAAAGCCCTAAATTGCAGCTTTCCATGCTTGTACTATTTCTATTACAGTTCAAATTGCAGCTTTGAGAACATTAGCATGACAATATTCTTCGGAGATTTGCTAAATAAATATGAAAATAAAGCATAGGTATATGCCAATTACATTTACTAAAATCAAGTATAGCAAACAAGAATTGTAGAAGTGTAAAGATGAAACCACAAAAATTTAATCTGACATAAGATTCTCAAGGTCATTATAAATAAACAACTTTCAAATTCATTGCCTTTTATTTATTTATTAAATGAGAATCCCCAACTTACTGGCCGTGATGAGACAGCTTGAGCAATCTTAATGAATGCCTGTCAATGAAGAAATATTTCAAAACTATATCAAAATTATTCAAAATAAAAACCTTAGAAAAGCCAATGAAGCCAAATAATAAAAACCATTCGAACATGAACTAAGTAAGAAAGAAACAGTTTTCATAGGTAATAGTCTATGAATGAAACCTCATAAGTCAGAATATACCAGATAACACATTGGCCACCACATTTATATTTAGCACATATATTAAAACTAAACAATAAGCACCAATGTTCATTTGATTGTGGTTCATAGATCAACAAGCACACGTTTTCAAAATTAGCAGCAACCTGCCATTAGACTCGTCCAATTTTTGAGGAATTACAAGGACTTGGTTTCTTATTGAATTCAAGATCAAATTCAAGGGTTGAAATTATTTCTTCTGAGACAGAAGAAGCATTTTTCACAAGCACCTAGAGCATAAGAACCACTATTACCCAACGACACGATTAATCCGCAAAATTAAACCAAGAAACATACCGGACCGAGTTCTAGCAGAATCATCCGAAGCTCCGCAGCTCTAATCTGCAATCAACCAAGAAATCCAAGAAATCGAAAACCCTAACCAAACATCAGGCAAAGAAGACCCCGAGACAGAAAACAGATCATCAGTTACGAAATCAACACCTTAAACATCTCATCCGATCGATCCAGCACGCCATCGAGGTATCTAAGGGCGAACCACCGCCCGAACGTGGAGCCGATTTGGACGAAGCGGCGGAGGACCAAGAAGGGTTTCCGGCGATAGATCGCGGCGATCGCCGGGAGGTTGTACTCCTCCAAGAATTCCGCCTCCGAGGAGGCGCCGCCCTCGAATAGATAGCCGGAGTACTTGGTGAAGGCGTCGTCTTCGCCGGACCCAACGGACACGGCGGCGGAGATCTGCGGCAGATAGCTCCTCCGCCGCCGCCGGGGCGGGGAGAGGAAGGGGATCCGGCGAAAGCTACGTGTGAGGCGAGGGGATCGGAGGGAGCCGTAACATGAGGTTAGGGTTTCGGATTTGAATTTGGCGGGAAAGAGCGGAGGAGACGGGACGAAGAGAAGCATTGTAGAGAGAGAAAGAGAGAGAGAGAGAGAGAGAGAGAGAGAAAGAGACTGGAGGAGAAGAGTAGAGATAATAATGAATTTTATTTTGCATGCGAGGCGCGTGCACGAGTGAACCAGGACCACCCCATCGCAATCCACACTCTCTGCTGGATAAGAGGCGAACGGTCGTAATCAAGTTTTTTTTTTTTTTTTTTTTTTTTTTTGTGGTGGTGTGTGGTGCAAGAACTAATGTATTTTACGTTTGTTGAGTAGTTGAGCTTATCAGTAAAGAAAGAGCTTCATAGCTAGGGAAGAATAAGTTCAAAAAATATTATTTGGGTAATCCTGAAATTAAAGAAATATTTGATTATTTTTTTTATTTTTTTCTTTCCAGTAAATAAAAATCATAAATGTTAAATTTTATTAAAATATACCCCTAACCGTTTTC
Organism: Tillandsia fasciculata; assembly: GCA_029168755.2. Classification (NCBI taxonomy): domain Eukaryota; kingdom Viridiplantae; phylum Streptophyta; class Magnoliopsida; order Poales; family Bromeliaceae; genus Tillandsia; species Tillandsia fasciculata. The sequence goes on along the minus strand of CM054933.1, from coordinate 26,105,404 downwards.
CTTTGTTAAGTTAACTAGGGTTAAACTTAATAGTTAAATAATAAAATCGGAGTTGAAAAACTATCAAATATACCTAATTTGCCCAGATTTTAAATTTTAGGGTTTAAGATTTAGGGTTTTTTAAAATTTTAGCATTTAGGGTTTAGGGTTTAAGGTTTTTTAGGGTTTATATATTATATATTTATATATATATATATTTTTAGGATTTATAGGGTATTATTTTTTATTAGGGTTTAGGATTTAGGGGTTTAGGATTTAAGGTATATTTGAAAGGGAGAAAATGGTTGCTTACAAGCCTCCCCTCTCGATAGTTTCAACCGGTCCACTCGCCTATTCCAAGTTGGAACGTAAGAAGGGAATTTTAAATATTAGCCTTTTAAGAGGAATAAATCTGAAAACAGGGAAAATTTTTAAGGATATATAAGAAATTGGGGACATAGTTCAAAATTTAATTATTTTACAATTTTAACTGAATTTATATTTTTTTAAAAAAATAAAATAATGTAACTTGCTTTTTGAAAAAATATAATAATAATTTTGAATATTTCGCGTATGGGGTAATTTAGGGACACGTTCAAGGTGTGGACAGAATATGAGAGAGTTGGCCAGGAATCTACGCAACTCGATGCGGTGTTCAATGAACCGGGCTTACGTTATTGGTCTTAGTCCTCTGACTCGGCTTCGTCGCAGTGGACCGGGCTTTGATGTCACTTTATCATAGTCCACAACTTTTCTGATGATCCAAAGTGGGGCGTTTGGTTTCTTAAAAAACTCCAGAGAATTATTTTCCGAAAAAAAAAATCCTATGAAAAACATTCAAAAAGCAAAAATATAATATTTTTCTAAAATTTAAAAAAAACATTTACAAAATACTATTTTTTTAAAAAAACTAAATATACCGAAAGTATTATTCGCAATAATTTTCAGTGAACCAAACACCTCCTTAGAAACTAAAACCGAAATTTCACAAAAAGTAGATTAATATCTGAACATAAATGTTTAAAGCTTGTGCTTAAAAATTGTCCTTATTATTTCAAATAGATAATTTTACCTGGTACGAATCGAGCCGAGCTAGATGGACAGAAACGAGCAAACTTTTTCTATGTACGTATTTATATACTAAATGGAACTTTTTCTATGTATTTGTATACTTGAAGCTCCAAGTTACATAAATGGTTGCTACTTCTTAATAAAGGGTTATCCAATCCGTGTACACTCGCCTATTTCTTTAACGGTTTAAAATACACAATTTTAGATCACACACCACCATCTACTGCAATACATGCCAGAGCCATATCCACTACAGAGCTATATGTAGAACAATATTCATGTACATGCTGCACCTAACAAGATCACCGCTGCATGATCCGGCCGAACAGCTTCCATCTATTTGCTACGTACCTTGGCCTATATCACAACACCGATCTATACCTCATCGGACCAATCGCTGAGCTCGCTCTCGTAGAAGAGAGCTTCGACGAGGCTTTCGATGAGGGAGTCGACGAATGTGTTGCATCCTAAGGTGAACATCTGGCCGATCCGGTTCCGTGCTCTGGAGAACCACGCGAACGTTGCGGCGCAGGCGACCACAGCCACGCACAGCCCCACTGCCTCTGCGATTTGTTCCATGTCCAGCTTCTTGAAGAGGGAGTTGCCCGTCGCCACCTCGATGGACACCGCAACCGCAAACACAACCTACCAGTGTTGAATTAAGAGTACGAAAATTGTTAGATGCAGCATTTTTTTTTAAAAAAATCCATTTTGTATGAGGGGATTTTAAAAATTAGATAACAAAATCATGTTTGTGAACAATTAGTTATCTCTTGTTTGATCCAATCAAACCAGACTAACTTAATAGAATTTGACTTAGATGAGATGAGTCCAATTTGATCAACATAACCAGAACGAATCGATGCAACTAGATTTGGTCCGAGCTTGAGCTAAATTAACCAACTGTGTTTGACCCGAACCCTGAACCCAATCTCACCAAGAGTTGACTGAACAAATAATTTGACTGGCAACTCACAAAGTATCAAACCGCGTAAGTTGCTGAATTCAAATTTTATCAGAATTTGAATATCAAAGTTACTCAAAAAAAAAAAAACGTGACAAATTCTCAGAAGTGAATTGAGAATTCCTACGTACTGACCATGGCGAGGCGGCCGGAGACGATCTCGAAGTCGTGGCTCTTCCGCGAGCTCTCGATGTAATCAGCGAGGGAGGCGAAGAACGGCGAGGGGTCGTACCCCCTTGGCGCCCTCACCAATCCATCGCGCGATCCGGATCCGTATGATCGCAGCGTGCAGAGCCGGGGCTGGAGCACGATCTTGCTCCCACTGTCGGGATCGGGGCCCACCGACCTCACCCTCAGGATCGGCGCCTCCCTCCTCTCCGATCTCTCCGGTACAATCTCACAAGAGATTGCCTTTAAAGCGGCTGCGGCACGAGCCATACGAACCTAGAGATCACCGAGGAGGAGGAGGAGGAGGAGGAGGAGGACGAGGACTCGGAGCGAACGGGAACAAAAAGAAGGGTTCCAGATTCTACTACTCTCGCCCTATCACATTTCAATCATTGACAGTGTGGGGAACTTCGGCAATGTCCGGTCACCTAAGGTGAGCTTAACCTCTCAGTCTCAGGAAACGAAAAGCTGTATATAATGGTGGGCTAGGGATCGAATCTAAAAATTCCATACTTAGCCAAATAATCTCTAAACCAACATTTTAACGCACACTTTATTTACATGGAGGGGGGAGGTGACGGGATCCAGATTCTTACGATCGTCCTATTCGCGGTGTTTGACGAATCCACGTAAACGTTAACCTCGAGAGGGGATATTTGTTGCGAAGGGAGCGCAGGCTCGTGGGCTCCTTTCCCTCATCGTGGCCCTCCTCCCTTACGCAACAACACCTTTCACCCTCCTGGACCATCCTTGAATTCACCGTCCGATCTCCAACCAACGGATGAGATCGATTAGCAGAAGCTGATAACTGGGGGGCTGCGCGGGGAAGCTTCCAGAGCGCTTTTTGAGGACAGCAACCGACCGCGTGGGTTGGGTCCGAGTGAAGCTTGAAACTAACATTGCTGGGGATTTGGCTAAGGTAGATAGATATATATATTCATGGTTACCAAATAAATTAATTGGTACCGTATTTTCCTCTCTTTTTTTTTTCCCTTTGTTGTTTCTTTATGTTGAACCGTTATAGGTTCGCCAATTCGGCAACTCAGATTGCCTCGCAGAATCATCGAGCACTGCAAGATCAAATGGGACTTCATGTTACATTACATGCAGAGGTATTATTTTCTGTCAACTTAAGTTTTTAATTGAATAGTTTAGTTAACAAGTTATTGTCACACTAGGTGCCGAATGTTTCAACAGACTCTTGTGCTTGAGTTAGATTTCAATAGCATAGGAATTACCTAACATATATATATATATATATATATATATATATATATATATATATATATATATATATATATAGCTCGATCGCCCACCCATCCCAAACTATTCAGATACAGATGGAAGTTCTCTACCACATGTTCAATTGTTAACCTTGAGCATGCAATTGTGCTCCTTTGTGATGTTTTTTTTCAGTGGTAGTCCTCTACACCAGATTTAATTTGTTATAATTAACTTGTGTTATCATTGCTTAATTAGATCATTATTTTTTCACTCTTTATTGCTTCTCTGGGTTTTACCAAGACCATTAGCTTTAGTTCACTTTTGCTTTAGGGCTACTTTATTGTTATATCCGCACCGACGGTGTCTCCACCTTTAAGTACTAAATCATCAGGATAGAGAGTTGGTGAACCAGGTTGTCTCTGATATTAAAGATTCATTGGCTGTTTTCGGGCAAAAAAAATAGTAAATTAAGAATACACACAAATTTGACACAAATGTTTAGTCCTTTCTCTTTTTCTCTATAATTAATTACCTAACTTTCAGGTATATCAATGATCAATCCTTAATCGGGTTACATAAGGTTGTCGGTCGGTCTTTCTCTTTATATATTTTTCTCGTTTCAAATTGAAACTCTCAATAATGGACCAAACAAACACCCTGAATCATGAGACACTGTGTGATGGAACTCTCAATCAAAGGACTCCTATGATCGAATTGGAGTGTGACTGTAACTCTTTAAATGCTTTATAATTGAGCTCTTCACCTGCCAACTGGTGCCACGCATGGTCCCATTATCAAGAGGTTAGCTTAGGTTGTTAAAAATATGCTTTCTTTTTACTTGGGATGAGTTAAATTTAATAAACTCATTAAGCTGGTTCGCGAGAGATGGTATAAATTTAGTGTATAGAATATATTATTTAATTTTGAAGTTGATTTTTATTGGTGTAAGATTATGTACAGATTAAGATAAATTAGCAAAGCTAATTAATTCAAATTGGCGCTAGTTCCTTGAAGACTAGTATAGAACAGCGCTACACTGGGATCAAATAGTTTTGAGATAATTAAAATATATAATTATTAAAATTTTAAATTAAAAATTTTATAATTAAAGAAATATAAAAAAATAGTAATAAAGGAGTCTTATATATATATATATATATATATATATATATATATATATATATATATATATATATATATATTTATAATATTTTTGTTAGGATTTGATTAGATTTGTAGTTGAATCCTAGTTGGATTAAGATTAATATTTAAATCTTAAAGAGATAAATTTGTTAAGATTTAAATATTAGTTATAACAAATATCTATTTAGACTAGAATTTGGATAGTTTTTTATGTAAGTTATAAATATAGTATATGTGTTATTATTTTAAGGGGATATTAAGAGGGATATACCCACGGTAGTGGTAATACTCATGGAGGTCGTGGGGGCTAGGATTTAGTCATAGCCCACACCCATATAGTTGTATTCATATTCACGGTGGTGGTAATATCTATGGAGGTGGTGGGGGTTAGAATTTAACCACGCCCATAGTTTTCTAGGTTTAAAGAAGACGAGAGAAGGGTGAGAGAGATTCAGGAGAAGGGCTCAGGTTGAAACTACTTTATTGCATAAGAAAAGAAGAGTCGGTGTAATTCTTTTTTTGGTTAATGAATCTTATTTCACCCGCATATTTTTGTATCGGTTTCTTTTTTTTTGTGGTTGTATTGGTTTCGTTTTATTGAGAGAACGGGTTTTTTGGTAAAAATTCCGATTTGACGTTTTTCCTGCGGAGTCCCAACTCTAGGCGATACCAGAGCGGATTGCGGTATCGAAGTGGGTTGCGGATTCAATTTGACGTTTTTCCTGCGGAGTCCCAACTCTAGGCGATACCAGAGCGGATTGCGGTATCGAAGTGGGTTGCGGATTCAGAGAATCTGGTACCGGGGCGAGTACCGAATTTTTTCAAAAATTTTCTTAATTTTTAAAGTTAAATTATATTAATAATTTTATTTTTAAATTCAATCAAATTATATTTTTGTTAGGATTTGATTAGATTTGTAGTTGAATCCTAGTTGGATTAAGATTAATATTTAAATCTTAAAGAGATAAATTTGTTAAGATTTAAATATTAGTTATAACAAATATCTATTTAGACTAGAATTTGGATAGTTTTTGATGTAAGCTATAAATATAGTATATGTGTTATTATTTTAAGGGGATGTTAAGAGGGATATACCCACGGTAGTGGTAATACTCATGGAGGTCGTGGGGGCCCACACCCATATAGTGGTATTCATATTCACGGTGGTGGTAATATCTATGGAGGTGGTGGGGGCTAGAATTTAACCACGCCCATAGCCTTCTAGGTTTATAGAAGACGAGAGAAGGATGAGAGAGATTCAGGAGAAGGGCTCAGGTTGAAACTACTTTATTGCATAAGAAAAGAAGAGTCGGTGTAATTCTTTTCTTGGTTAATGAATCTTATTTCATCCGCATATTTTTTGTATCGATTTTTTTTTTTTGTGGTTGTATTGGTTCCAGATTTATTGAGAGAACAGGTTTTTTTGGTAAAAATCCGATTTGACGTTTTTCCTGTGGAGTCCCAACTTTAGGCGATACCAGAGCGGATAGGATTCAGAGAATCTGGTACCGGGGCGAGTACCGAATTTTTTCAAAAATTTTCTTAACTTTTAAAGTTAAATTATATTAATAATTTTATTTTTAAATTCAATCAAATTATATAATAATTTGTATAATTTTTTTTTAAAACTTTATATAATAATTTTTTTTTAACTAAAAAGGTAAAGTTGGAAAACTTATTTCAAATTTAAAAATTAGTGAGATTATTTTTGTCTTATTAAAATTAATGAGAGGTTAAAAAATTATTATATACACTTAATGTATATTAATAATACTTCATACACCATAATTTATATTAAATAATTAATATTCTAATATTAAAATTTAATTAAATATATATGATATACAAAATTTAATAATTTAAATTATATTCGATGAATTAATTCTAAAATTTCTATTAAAAAGTTTTAGGGATGTGTTGTATATATAAATATATATAGTTAGTGCAGAGAATGTTGGATATGATTCAATCATAATTTTTTTTTTTTTTTAAAAGAATTTTTACTTACACTTAATGCATATTAATATTCTATACATCACATATAATATTAAATAATTAATAAAATATTTAATAATTAATATTATAAAACAAAATATGATATAATATATATAATATAAAATATTTAAATAATTTATTATACTATAAAATACTACAACAAAATTATACTATAGCAACACTTTTAAGTATTTCTAAAATTTAAAAAAAATGTCGCTGACAAAAATACCGACATTTGTTATTAGTGTTGCTATATGTGCCGTCACTAGGGTGTATAGCGACATATTTTTATAATGTGTCCCAAAAATGTATTCCTATAATCTAATTTTGGATATAGATGGAATATAGATAGGACACTTATACAAAATGTCACAAATATGTGTCTCTATAACCTAATTTTATTTTAGTAAAATTTTATTTTAGATATATATTTTAAATTTGATTTACGGTATAACAGAGGTATCCAAACTTTTTATTAATTAATGATAAATTTTAATTGAATTTAATGTTTATTGGCAACGTGCTCATCGAACTGTGAAATAGTATATCTATAAATATGTATGTACGGCAACAGAGGAAATTAATCTTTGCATGCGACGGCTTCTAACGTTGCGGGGTCAAGAATAATAAAGTTCGTTCCAGCCGCCCGTCTTCAAAACCGCATAAAGGTAATTGCTGGTAGGGTGTTTGGGCGGCGCAATAGTAGTATAAAGTTTTCGGCTGCGGCAAACTAATTATTTTTCAAATTTATTTATTTTTTAAATTTAATTTTTTTGATTATTATTTTATAATTTTTTTTGAATTATTTTTTTAAAATTTTTTGTTGGAATAAGAAAAAGATTGGTAGAGTTTTATTTTTTATTTGAAAAAAATATAAGATGTAAACTTTTTTTTTTTTTTTTCTTTCATAGTAGAATATATTTTTGGCTAAATTACAGAAAACCCTCCTCTAATATCCCGCTTTTCCACTTTACCCCCTGTCATTTAAAAGTCGACAATCTGTCCCCTCGTAATTACCGAATTGTGCAATAACCCCCCGCCGTCAGTTGACCGTCAGTTGACCGTCAGTTGACCGTCAGTTTTTTGAAAATATAATTTCATATACCCAAAATACCCTTGAAAAATATCCCTTAGAAAAAAAAAAAAAAAAAAAAAAACTTCGGAATAGAAAAAAAAAAAAAAAAAGAGAAGGGCATAATGGTCATTTTACCCCATCCGTTAACGGTGTTGCCCCCTAAAGACATTTCTGAAATTACGAGGGGGCAGATTGTCGACTTTTAAATGACAGGGGGGTAAAGTGAAAAAGCGGGATATTAGAGGGGGGTTTTCTGTAATTTAGCCTATATTTTTCTCACTTTTTTTTTTTTATAAACGTAGATAATTGTCCAACCACCTAAATTTTGATTTCTTCTTTTTGTATTTATTTTTATTACCGTTTTGATTTTTATTTTAGGACGATCCATCAAGTTTTTAACAAGTGGTATCAAAGTATAAGATTTGCGCTACAACAAAAATGTCGAAAATCTCATCATCTAAGTTTGAGGTAGAGAAATTTGACGGTAAAGAAAACTTCGGTCTCTAATAGAGAATAGTGAAAGCCCTTCTAGTACAACAGGACTTTCATAAGGCGTTACTTCGGAAATCGAAAAAGCTGGCATCGATGAGCGACGAATATAATTGGGAGGAGATTGATTTGCGTTCGATTAGTACAATTATATTGTGCCTAACAGATGAGGTGATATACAATATAATGGATGAAGAAACTGCAGTCGGCATGTGGAACAAATTAGAAAAGTTGTATATGACAAAAAGTCTCTCGAATATGCTATATTTAAAACAAAAATTATACGGGTTACGCATAAAGGAAGACACGGCAATAACGAAATACTTGAACGCTTTTAATAAGATTATTACATATTTACTCAGCATTAATATCAAGGTCGACAGGACGATAAAGCATTGATTTCTCTCATGTCACTTCCGTTGTTTTACAATTATCTGGTGACCACCTGCATACTCTACGGAAAGCAATTCTGAAGATGAAAAATATTACATCGACCTTTCTGTCTGAGGAGATCAGGTTGCAGGCAAGTACCAAAAAAAATAGTGTTGGTTTGGTCATAAAAGATACAGGTGGAGAAAGGGGACGATCTAGTAAACGTGATGCGAGTAAAGGAACATCCCGCTCTAAGTCAAAATTGAAAAATGTTAAGTGTTACTTTTGTAAGAAATAGGGCTGCATAAAAAAGAACTGTGAGAATAGGAAATCTTGGTTGTGAAAACATGATTCATCTGTAGATATAGCGAGCGTAGCCAGCGATCCTGGTCAGGACATTTTGACATTTACAACAGATTCAGAATCTCTCGGTGACTGGATATTAGATTATGGTTGTTCTTATCATATACTTCTAGATAATTCTTTACTTGATACTTACAAATCTTGTGAAGGTGATAGTGTTATGATGGGTAAACACATTAGCTGCAAAACAGTCGGTACGGTAAAAATAAATATGTTTGATGGTGTCGTGAGAATATTGACGGATGTGAGACACATTCTGGATCTCATGGTGAATTTGATATCACTTGGTATTCTTGACTCTATTGGTTGTTCTGTTAGCATCTCAGGTGGAATTGACAAGGTAAAAAATGGTGCTTTGATCGTCATGAAAGGAGAGAATAAAGAAAATCTGTACAGGCTGATCGGTGAGTCGGTGATTGAAGGTGCTGCAGTAACATCCTTAGAAGATCGTGATGCTAATGATACGGAGCTCTGGCACATGAGATTAGCCCACATGAGTGAAAGAGGGATGTTGGAATTGCATAAAAGGGGAGTACTCAAAGGTATTAAATCCTGTAAATTTAATTTATGCAAATATTGTTTATTTGAAAAACAAAAAAGGTTAAGTTTCAGGACCTTCGATCATAAAAGTAAAAGTATACTAAAGACATCCATGCGGACGTGTGGGGACCGACTCCAGCGATTTCGAAAGGTGGTGCACAGTATTTTATTACGTTTATCGACGATTTCTCCCATAAGTTTTGGATCTTCTTCGTGAAGGAAAAGTCTGAGGCATTTGTAAAGTTCAGACACTGGAAGAATGAGGTAGAGAAACAAACTAGAAAGCATGTCAAGATTCTATGAACAAACAACGGTGGAGAGTTCACTTTTTGGGAGTTTAAGAAATTTTGCAAAAATGAAGCTATTGTACGTCACTACACGATTCAAGAAACTGCACAGCAGAATGGGATAGCATAAAGAATGAACCAGACACTGTTAGAATGTGCCAGATCCATAAAAGTTATGTGCAGATTTGGCAAAAGAGTTCTAAGCTAAAACAGTAGATATGACGTGCTATATTATCAATCGATCTCCTGCCACAACAATCGAACTAAAAACACCGAAGGAAGTATGGACAGTTAAACTTGCAGATTATTCATCCTTACGAATCTTTGGTTGTCATACTTATGTCCACGTCCAGAAAATCAGTGCACAAAATTAGATTATAAGTCAAAATCCTATATATTTCTTGAGTACGATAAAGTGGTTAAAGAATACAAGCTGTAGGACCCTATCACCAAGAAGAAGGTAATTAGTACGGACGTAAATTTTGATGAAGAAGCTATGTCGCGTAAAGATCAACAAAAGGCTCAACGTGAAGAACAATAAAAAACTATGCAAATCTAGGTGGAGCAGCAAGAGTGTGTAGATGATCAAGTGGAGCAATCCCACCATCAGGACAATCTGATTACACAAAGCGATCCGGTTGAAAGCACTTTAAATGAGCCCTACTCTATTGCTATAGGAAGGGAAAGAATACATATTTGTCCATTACTGCGGTACAGGTTAGAGGATGTGGTATCTTATGCTTTATTGATTACATTAGATGATCCTAGAGGCGATACAGGACAGAGATAGTAGTAAATGGATGGCGGCTATGATAAAAGAGATGGAGTCTCTACGGAATTTAATTCCATTTCTGGAAGGAAAGAGATCCATCAGTTGCAAGTGTGTCTACAAAGAAAGCAGGGAACAAATGGAGAACCAGATTAATTCAAGGTGCAATTAGTAGCCAAGTGCTATGCGTAAGTAAAGGGAGTTGATTTCAATGAGATCTTCTCGCCGATGGTAAAGCACGCGTCGATGAGGATACTTCTAACCATGGTGGCTATGTTTGATTTGGAGCTTCAGTAGCTTGATGTTCGGGCTGCATTTCTTCATGGGGATTTAGTAGAAGAAATTTATATGGAATAAGCTCAAGACTTTGTTCAACCGGGGAAGGAAAATCTAGTGTGCATACTGAAAATATCTCTCTACTAGTTGAAGTAGGCACCGTGGCAGTGGAATAGGTGGTTTAACAGGTATATGGTCGAGCATGGTTATAGCATGAGTTTATACGATAGTTGTGTTTACTATCAGAGGCTTGAAAATGGTTCGTTTATTCTTCTTATGCTATATGTAGATGGCATGTTTAGAGCAACTAAAAATTTGGAAGAAGTACACAAATTAAAGGATTAGTTGAGTCAAAATTTTGATACAAAGGATTTAGGAAGTGCTATAAAAAAATTCTAGGTATTGAGATTAGGCGCAACCGCATACATGGCAAGTTGTGGCCATCGTAGAAGACATATATATGATCTATTATAAAGCATTTTAACATGTTGGAGGCGAAGGCGGTCAAGATTCCGTTAGCCCAACACTTCAAACTTTCTGAGGATATGTGCCCCAAGACGGATGAGGTGATTACTTCTATGTCAAAGTAACCATATGCTAGTGCAGTTTGTTGCTTGATATATGCTATGGTTTGTACTAGACTTGATCTTTCACATGCAGTTAGTATTGTTGGCCGATATATGTCGAATCTAGGAAAACAACACTAGGAGGCCGTGAAATAGATTTTGCGGTCTCTGAAGAGCACATCAGATAAAAGTATTCTCTACTCGAAAAATTTCAATAATAGTGAAGTAAAGGGGTTTGTAGATTCCGACTATGTGGTGATTTGGGTAAGCATAAGTCTATTACAGATTACGTATTTCTGCTGGGCGGCGGACCTATCAGTTGAAAGTCTACGTTGCAGCGCACTGTAGCCTTGTCAACTACAGAAGCGGAGTAAATGGCGGCAATTGAAGCGGCTAAGGAAGCAATTTGGTTTTGAGGTTTGGTTGGTGAACTCGAGATCGTACAGGATAAAGTGCTTATCGGTTGTGATAGTCAAAGTGCAATATGTTGAGCAATGCTAGATGTACACCCCAAAGGAGTGTACATCTCACACCCCCACAATCTAAGAATGGGAGTATGGTGTGGGGTCACTTCTAAAAGACACCTCCACCCTTAGATGGGTGGGGGTGTAGGATGTACACCCCTCATGTAGTATTTTTATTGTTAAAAATATGTCTTCTTTTGTACTTGGTTGAGTCAAATTTAATAAACTCATTAAGTTGATTCATAGAAGATGATATAGACAAGCTGTGTGGAATATATTATTTGATTTTGAAGTTGATTTCTATTGGTGCAAGATTCGTGTCTATCTATATAAGTTCTAGTCTAATTAGTTTTGATTGACTCTTTGACCGACTTTATTACACATTATATATGCATGTACTGACTTAATTAGCGAAGCTAATTAATTCAAATTGGCGCCGGTTCCTTGAAGATGCATGTAGGGCAGGAGAGAAAATTTATCTATGCATGCGACTACGAGGAATTCTCAGGATTAGGGTTAAGAATCTTTTTTAACTCTATTTTAAACTCCCTAATTTTTGTCTACACTCAAATAGATAGAGACACAACAAAACCATAACATATATAGCAAATATCTAGGAAACAAAGTTGGAAAAGAGGGGGAAAGGAAAAGAAAAACAACTTGCACACATAAGTAGATTCATGGGACTGTACTAGTCTCAAAACTCTACTTTTAATTGTGTTCCAGCGGCGGTACGTGGCTTTGATACTACTGTAGGTGCTGGCACTCTCCCTCTCATGTTACTCACACGAATCCCTCTATCCTGAGCATCCTGAAACACAAATCACAAATTCTATATCCACGAACAAATTTTTTTAATATATATATATACGAAAGCTGTCTACTAAGAGTCAGTCTAATCAATTATTATTATTATTTTAAAATTCGTACATTACATATAAAAACAATCAAGTAGGCTGTTTTTCTACTGAGAAATTTCTCATGCAAGTTTTGTTCCAAAAAGATAAAGATAACAAGCACGAAATAACTGCAACCTGAATAGATCAAGCCACCTTTGATTCATTCAAATCCCCAACATGGCCTAAAAAACAAGGTAATGTGTGCTCTCAATATATAAGATCATTATCTCTTTCTCATAAAAATAAGCATGTTTGGTTTTTATGTACCTTTCTCACAAGTCCCCATTGCTGCAACCTTTGAAAAGACCAACAAGAGAAGAGAACTTGTCCTTAAGTTGCTTTGTGAACTTAGCCATGTCATCAGTGAAGGGATGGCCCATGAGATTTTTGTGACTAGGGCTGGAACTCGGCCGGGTTTACGATCGGGCTTCTACGTAATATTTTAAATCCGACCCAGATTCAAGCCCAATCCCTAATATCCATTGGTCTTTGTTCAAACCCACTTTATGTATTTATTACATAACACATATATATTTTTATTGTATTAAAGTGAAATTAATTATCTATTTTAATACATTAAAGTTTGGTCACATTAAAAAAAAAAAAAAAAAAAAAAGTTCATCTTTAAAGCATTATCAATATCCAAAACAATCTTGAATAATATAACCTCATGTGAATAAATAATATAATATAATTATATTTAGTATGTATATAACTATATATAATATAATAATACACTCTATAGATATCTAGTTTTATATATATATATATATATATATTATATATATATATATATATATATATATATATATATATATATATCGGTATATATAAGTGTACAACCATAAGGGGTGTACATACTACACCCCATCCCATCCTGAGGTGGTAATATATATTATATTTAGTATGTATATAACTATATATAATATAATAATACACTCTATAGATATCTAGTTTTATATATATATATATATATATATATATATATATATATATATATATATATATATATATATCGGTATATATAAGTGTACAACCCATACGGGGTGTACATACTACACCCCATCCCATCCTGAGGTGGGGTGAATTCCACCCGTCACTCGATGTGACGGGTGAAGTGAATACCCACTCCAGGATGGGGTGGGGTGTAGGATGTACACCCCTTATGGGGTGTACACCTAGCATCACCCGTGCTTGTGAGTTTTTTACCATTGGATGTAGGAATGTGCATTTAGGATGATGGTGGGCCCCTTAGGTTTAGTGGGTAGTTTGTGAAATAGTATGATCTAAGGGATATAATTAATCAAAGAATTAGATTTAACGATAGAAAACTTATAAGCACCAATTGCTTGGTGCTTGTATAAGCACAGTAACCGAACTATATATATATATATATATAGAGTTGTGCTGGAATGCTATTGATAGCACCAACCCAACTTTGCCATCCATTTTGTAGCCCTTGGATCGCATTGAGATTCGTGCAAGTGCTTTAATTAAAAAGAAAAGCTTTTTACTTTTTACTTTTTCTTTTTAGTTTTTCTTTTTTCTTTTTTTCAATAAAGAGCCTGCACGAATCTCAATGCGATCCAAAGGCTACAAAATGGGTGGCAAAGTTGGGTTGGTGCTATCAATAGCATTCCAGCCCAACTCTACATATATATATATATAGGTAATTATACTAAGTCATTAGTGCTATTTGGTTTTTGATATTTGAATAAATGAATATATGGTTAGGATGATAGTGGGCCCCTAGAGTTTAGTAGATGATTGAAAAAATAGTATGATATAACAGGTAAAAATGATCAAAATGATAGATCTAACGACAAAAAACTTGGTAGTACAAAATGCTTTGTGCTATCGATAGCATAGTAGCCGGACTATATATATATATATATATATATATATATATATATATATATATATATATATATATATATATATATATATATATATATATAATTGCATTCATGTCTTTGAAAATATATCAATTATCAAATATATCTCTACAAAATTAAACTTTTATATTTATTTTTTCAAAAATTCAACATTATTCATATATATTCCTATTGTCTATCTCTGTTTGAAAAATCTAGCTAGTTAACCATGGATTAAATGCTTAACCTTGGTTAGATAAAAAAGTAAATTTACTTTGTAAAATTTATTTTTTTACTCTTTTTATATTATAACCATAACTTTTAGAGGGATATATTTGTAAGGACAAAATAGATATTTAACCTATATTCGATTAAAATATAAACGGTAATAAATCAGAGAAATATATATGAATAACTTAGAATTTTTAAAGAATAAATATGAAAAGTTGAATTTTGTAGAGATATATTTGTTATTCGATATATTTTCAGAGACACGTATGCAATTAACCCTCTCTCTCTCTCTCTCTCTCTCTCTCTCTCTCTCTCTCTCTATATATATATATATATATATATATAGAGAGAGAGAGAGAGAGAGAGAGAGAGAGGAGAGTGTGTGTGTGTGTGTGTGTGTGTTCGGTTACTATGCTATCGATAGCATCAAATATTTGGTGCTATCAAGTTTTTTATTCTTAGATCAACTCCTTTGATTATTTTCATCCATTAGATTTTAATATTTTCCTGAACTACCTATTAAACCCAAGGGGCCCACTATCATCTCAACCACACATCTTTTAATTCAACGGTTAAAATCTAAATAGCACTAATAACTTTGTGCTATTAATAGCATTCCAGCCTAGTGCTCTCTCTCTAGGCTCTCTCTCTTTCTATATAATAGAGTTTATATGCTTTTAAAAGTACAAATCCATCCATACTTGTAAATTTTTTACCATTAAATTTGTATTGGGGTTTGCATTTTTTGTAAAGTCAACTAAATAGAAAAAAAGATAAAGTAAAAAATATAAATCTCAATACAAATTTAATGATAAAAAAATTAAAAATATGGATGGACTTATACTTTTAAAAATATATAAACTCTTCTCTCTCTCTCTCTCTCTCTATCTATCTATCTATATATATATATATATATATATATATATATATATAGTTAGGCTCCAATATTATTAATAGTATTAAGTGATTTGTACTATTAAATTTTTAATCCTTAATTAAAAGATGTATAGTTGAGATGATGGTGGGCCCCTTGGGTTTAATAGATGGTTGGAAAAATAGTAAAATCTAATGGATAAAAATAATCAAAATGATTGATCTAAGAATAGAAAACTTGATAGGTACCAAAGACTTGATACTATTAGTAATATAATAGCCGGACTATATATATATATATATATAACTTTATATAATAATACAACTTATAATATAGAATTAGATATAAATAAATATATATATTATATATACATAATTAAATATTTCATTTTTGTAATAAATATATTGGGCTTTCGGATCTGGACTGGATTTGGACATCTCCTCGTAGGTCCCAAAAAAAAAAAAAAAAAAAAAAAAAAAAAAAAAAAATCTTTAGATCTAAAATTTGAAATTCGATCTAAATTCAAAATTATAATTTTAATATTGAAAATCGAAATCATACATAGTCCATCAGGCTGGGTGCACGCGCGGACCCAGTTCCACCCCCGAAATGTGACTTGGCATGATACTCAATTAATTGAAAAAGGAGATTCTCTTGTCATTAATACACCATGTGATTTGGAAAGCAGGATTTACTTTGTGCTGCCTTTTTTGTCAAAAAAGTTCTAGCTTCTTTGGACTAATTTATGTGACATTTAATGTGGTAATTAAATAGGAGCATTCTCCTACGTACTAAAGAAAATTACCAAACGTCGATTTTGCGTCGTACGTACCATTCAAACATGGTCACATGGGCTCTTTGTCCCTTCTATTTTGACTTGATGGGGATTGGGATTCCCAATAATTCTTTCCGTTTTAGAGATCGTTTGAAAAATTTTTAAAACAGAAATTTATTTTATTTTATTTTATATTTTAAAAAATATTATTTATTTATTAGTTAGTTTAATAGCGTAAAAATATTATACCGTAAAAATTTCCAACTATTTTTGAAGAAAAAAAAAAAAAAATAGACCGGCTAATTTTTTTTTTTTATTTCGCGTACGATTTCTTCATCGCCCTCGATTTTTCGTATTTTGTCTCTCTTTAAAAATCAAAAAATTTAAAAAATTTAAAATTAAAAATTAAAAATCTTTAATTTGAAATTTAAAATTTAAACTGAAAAATTGAAAAATTAAAAAATGAAAGCTAAATTAAAATTTTAAATTTTGAAATTTAAAATTCTAAATTGTAAAATTAAAATTTAATATTTTAAAATTAAAAAACTTATTATTTTAAAATAATAAAATTGTATGTTTAAAACTTAAAATTAATTTTATAAAATTTTAATTTTTAAATTTTAAATTTAAATTTTAAAGTTAATTTTAATTTAAATTTTTGAATTTAAATTTTAAATTTTAATTTTAATTTTACTTTTAATTTTAATTTTAAATTTTAAATTTTAAATTTTATTTTTAAATTTTAAATTTTATTTTTTAATTTTTATTTTCAAATTTTATATTTTAAATTTAAATTTGAATTTTAAATTTAAAAATTAAAAATTAAATTTCACATTCAAATTTTAAAATTTTAAAATTCAAATTCAATTTTAAAATTTTTAAATTTGAAATTTAAATTCTAATTTTAAAATTTTAAAATTAAAAATTAAAAATTTATATTTTTAAATTTAAATTTTTTTATTGAAAGTTTAAATTTAAAATAGAGTATTTTTTAAAAGTTCACAATTCAAACAGTAAAAAATAAAATAATATTTTTATAGTGTATTAAATTTTTCAATATATTCAATACATTATAAAATAAAACTCTGTTTATGAATAATATTTAAAATAGAGTATTGTAAAATAGAGTAATGGTCAAACAAGTCCTTAAAGCTTGTTTATGAATTCTAAAATTTGTTTCAGAGTTTTTTTCTCTTTAAATAATATAATAATACTTATTCAAAATAATATTATTTAATATGATAATATATATATATATATATATATATATATATATATGTGTGTGTGTGTGTGTGTGTGTGTGTGTGTATAAAAGGAAAGATATGTTATTTTACTATTAATAGCAATAAATATTTAGCGCTATGAATTTTTCATCATTAATTTTTTTTATTTTTTAAATTATACTATTTAATCAATCATTTACTTAATTTTAAAAGATCACTGTCATTTTAATTATATAATTTTTTATTTAAAAATTAAAAATTTAATAACACTAATAATTTAATATTATTAATAGTATAAATAGAAGATATATATATATAGAGAGAGAGAGAGAGAGAGAGAGAGAGAGAGATGGTATCAAAACAACTCTTTTGCTAGCTACTTCAGATTTTATATACCTCATTTTAAGAGAGAGATGAATAATTAAGAAGTTTTATTTTTGTGTTGCTTCAAAATTTTATAAATCTTGTCTCCTTTTATTTTATACTAAATTACTCAGAAATAGAATTATTTTGTTGTATTTTGTAATCCTGCAAAAGCCATCCAAATATATTTTTTTTAAAAAAATTATTAATCAAAATACATTGGTTTTGACAACCAGGTTTCGCATCAGTGAACCGAAGGAAAAATCGGTAATGAAATTATTGTGCACATCTCAATCCACACAGTAAACAAGTGTACTGAAAACAAAATTTTTTGTAAATAAAAATAAATGAGAACGATCAAAAAAAATAAGCACGAAAATAACTAAGCAAATTGTTGCCATGTGGTGTGTCCACATTGGCCGGTTCTAATTTGACTCAATCCATATGAGATGTGGATTATGTTTATCCTTTTGTGTTAAGGATAAGATCGGGATTTATCCTTATAGGTTAAGGATAAAGAATAGGATTTATCCTTATGGGTTAAAAATAAGGATATATTTATTATAAGTTAAGAAACATATCTTAACCCATATCCTAACCATATTCTGTTTATCTCTACGTGAGAAAGAGAATATTATAAGGAGTCCTAATAATTTACAAATAGAACCGCTTCTCTCATACGTTGTGATACACAATGTACGATACACAAGAAGAAAAAGGATTTTCTTCTTCCTCATTCTCTCTCTACGTTCTCTCCGGGTTTCCACCTTCGTTCCCGGGGTTTTGGAGTGTGGACATAGAAGAAGACTCTGGTAGCCCTCTTCGCATCCGATCCGATCTGCGCATCAGGTCTGCAACCAGGAGATTCGTGGAAACCTCTTCGCATCCGATCCGATCTGCGCATCCGGTCTGCAACCAGGAGATTCGTGGAGAGTCAAGAATCACCAAGAAGACAAGGACGATCCAAGAAGGCTGGTAAAACAAGCTAGCTGATCCAATTTCGGTTTCTGGATACGTTGGCTATCCAGTTTGTAAGTTTCCGCTGCCCTCTGATTCCAACACAAATAAAACAAATAAGAAAATATAAAGATACAAGATTTACGTCATTTGGCCAATAATGGGTCGACTTACCTCCAAGAATAAGATCACTTCAATTCGTTCTTCGATTAATTCATGATACAAAAGTATAAGAAGTAAAATTATATTACAAGAAAGTTTCTCATGGTAGCTCTCCACGTTTTTACTCTTAATTAGAATATTTTTTCAATAAAGTCATAAAAATTAGAAGATGAACCACAAGAGTTAATATAACTCTAAAAGCCTAATTCTAATAAAAAACGATTTCTACCGTCCATCCGAGCCTCCAATTCACTTTAAAATATTCCTAAATCATTCATAATATTTAGGAACAAAATTATGATCAAATTAGAATTAAATTCAATATATTCAACCCATCGCGGAGTTGAGTATCATGATATCGACTCAAAACATGATTTTACATAATCCAACATAATTAAACTCTCTATCTCATCTGGATTATAATTTTTTACTTAGAATTATTTTTAAAAAACCTTTCTAAAAATTTTAATTATTTTTAAAAAAATAAATTGTGTGGTTTCGAAAGTATGAGGAAGTATTTCTCACCGGGCGAGCGTGACAAGGCTTATCATAAGGTATACATAATCAAACATAAACTCTCTACCTCATCTGGATTATAATTTTTTACTTAGAATTAATTTTAAAAAACCTTTCTAAAAATTTTAATTATTTTTTTAAAAAATAAATTGTATGGTTTTGAAAGTATGAGGAAGTATTTCTCACCAGGCATTAGATTGCGAGCGTGACAAGGTTATCATTAGGTATATTTATAGCACAATCAAAAAATATATTTATAGCTATTATTATTATTATTATTTTTATACATTTTTTATTTTCTCTGTCTTTTTTTTTTTTTTTTTTTTTTTTACTTATGTTTTTTCATTAAGGTGCAGATGCCCTCACACATGTTATCTTTTCGTTTTAAAAAAAAAAAAATTAAGTGCAAATGCAACACACCAACATCTTATATATGTAGCTTCGGAGCTTAATTACGAGTGTACAAAAGTACGTACGTAGTACTGAAGCTAAACAACTCTTCCACACAAACCAAAGAGAAACAAACTAGCATTACATAGATACGTACGCACACATGCTAAGTAAGAACCTAGTTAAGAAAACATGAACTTGTAGACATTAATATACAATATTTTTTTAGAGCACATGAACTTCAACCATATTGAACCGAGGCCACGTCCCTGCAACACCATCTTACTTATACAATATTTCAATTGTGTTCGGGACTTTCTGGGGGGCTGTGATGTGAGGTAGCGGTCAGACGCTTTTCCTCGGCAATATTTATCTCCCTGGTCTGCGTATATCAATCAATCATATCAATAAACTCCAGTGTCAAAGCTACTAACAAGAATAAAAGAGTGCTAATATAAAATAAGCTACTTATTTCAACCTAAGAAGAAAAATTTTGAAAATAATTTTAGAATTGAGCTGTACGTGTATGTGTGTGTATATATATATACACACACGGGCGTACGTTGTAAGAAACATTATGGAAATAAAATATGTCCCTAAGTTTTAATGCTTTAAGTCTACAAATTATTCAACAATATTCTGATGAACAATATATATATATATATATATATATATATATATATATATATATATATATATATATATATGCGTGCATGCATCACCATCAGAGTCACAGCAGAGGTCGGTTGTAGACTGGCTACAATACTACTCTCAATTCCTGCATGCATAGATAAAATAATATATAAGAAACCATCTGATCGATTAAAATAATGCCAAAAATAGAAAACCATACGATAACTTTATGAAACAGGAGATTAAATATTTATTCAAACTATATAAATATACTCCACCTTTATTTTCTTTATTGTTACCGAAGCTGAAGCTCTTGATGCGTTGAAACAAGTAAGAGCATCTGGCCTTGAGCTGCTGGGCGAAGTCGGCCATGGAGAACTTCAAAGTATACTTCAAAACTTGTTCTTAGCCTTGGCTCGGGGTTGCTCATGTATATAGCTCTTACTGACTTTTTATAGATGGAGAGAGCCCCGAATATTTTTAAACTATTAAATTTATAAGCGGTTCATTACGATCGTTAAAATTATTTATTATTTAAATTTTTTCGATCACTAGATAAATGATAACGAAAAATTATAAAATTTTATTTTTTTTAGGTCTTTTAAATATTTTAGACCAAATCAAAAATAATTTAAAAGCACAGTTCTAAAAATATACCAACCTAATTTTTTTTCTTTCTCTTCTTCTCTTTTATATATATATATATATATATATATATATATATATATATATATATATATATATATAATTGAGTTTCTATATTTTTAAAAGTATAAGTTATTGGTATCTATAAATTTTTAGACTTTAGATGAAAAAATATACGATTAGGATGATAGTGAGACTATTAGGTTTAATGGGTGGTTGGTGGAATAGCATGATTTAAAGGTTAAAATTAGTCAAAAATAAATAAATCTAGTGGTAAAAATTTTACAAGCACAAAATATTTTGTGCTTTTACAAACACCATAGCGGGACTTTCTTTCTTTCTTTCTCTCTCTCTCTCTCTCTCTCTCTCTCTCTCTCTATATATATATATATAAGTTCGGCTACTATACTATCAATAACACCAAATATTTAGTGCTACTAAATTTTGTACTGTTAGATTTATTTTTTTAATTATTTTTATTTTTTAGATCATATTATTTTTCTAACCACTCGCTAAACTTTAGAGGTCCACTATCATCCTAACTACATATTTGTTCATCCAAAAGTTAAAAAAAAATTTATCGACCGTTCCTAGCGCAAGTGGCAAAGGGATTGGTGATTGATATCCGAGGTTTCGAGTTCGAAGTCTAATTAATTTACATTTTTAGCTAAATTAATTTTAAAATAAATGAAACCATAGTAGCTAGTTATATCTGTGTGTGCGCGCGCGCGTGTGTGTTAAAGAGAGTCCGGCTAGGGAGCTTTTAAAAGCACCATGCACGCAATGCTCATAAATTTTTTACGATTAAATCTAATTCTTTGACTAATGTCATTCATTTGATCATACTATTTTATCAATCATCAACAAAATTTTAAAATATTATTATTATCTTAATCGTATATTTTTATATTTAATAGCTAAACACTAATAAACACAAATAACCTTCTACTTTTACATAAGCAATCAATTCATGTTAATTAAGATGCTATTTACACCAGAGACCTCTTTAATTGTATAAATCACACAAAAAACAATATAGGCGATACAAACCTTTTATAGCATAAATAATTTAGGCCATACAAATCTTTCATAACAAAAATAATCTAATCCACACCATTCATATTATTTTATTTTTCACACAAGCCTTTCACGCTTGAAATATATCCTTCTAACTGGCACAAATCAAATCATCTGCAGTGATGAAAAATGTTGGAAGGCTCTCCATCTTTATGTTATTTATGAATTAGTCTTTTAAACCCTTTTTTTTTTTTTTCTGATAATAGAAGGCAGATAAAATATCTATATAGCAATTTACATACTAAAAATCCCTATAGTGAAAAAAATAAAATTAATTAATTAATAAAAATTAAAAATTAAAAAGATATTAATTAAAAGTAAAAAATTAATACTATTTATATATCTCAAATGAAATGTATAATGCACAAGCCACCTATAAAAAAAATTTCACTTGTTATACTTAATTTTATTTCAAAAATAAATACATGACAGTTGAGAGGTCCATTTCAAAGTCCCTATAGCTAAGATGGTTTTTGATAGAATTTTTTATAAAAGATGTGCTGTGATCCTTATTTTTTTGATTTTAAAAAAAAAAAATGGAGAAAATTAAATTAATTAATTGATAAAAAAATCAAAAGTAGAAAAAAATAAATAAATAAATAAATAATTAAGGGATAAATTTCAAAATTATGTATACTCAGGGGTGTACCTATAGAACAACTCTACTGGGGCGAGGGACTGACAAGAACAAGAAGAGACGGAGTTAGGGGTGGGATTGAGCGGGGACTGCGGCACCGTGGGCAGGCTGGCGTTGGAGAGCTCACCGAGGGAGGCGAGCTTGAGGTGTGCAGGGCGAGCCACACGGTCTGAGGAGACGGGGATGCTCTCGCCGGTCTTGACGCGGAGGACGTCGAAGTTGAGTCATACTCTAAATAAATGAAACGATAGTATGCTATCTTATTCTTAAAAAAAAAAAAAAATATTGAATTTGAACGAGACAGATAAATTTTTTTAAAAATAATTAAATAAAATAATTAAAGAATATTTTTAGTAGAAAAAAATAATATATATTTTATGTTTTATGTTTCAACCGTTGAGTTAGATTTGATGCTATTGATTGATTGTAAATTTATTATTTTTAAAAAATATTTAAATCGTATGATTGTAAATAATTTTATTTTTTTTTAAAAAAAATTAATTAAAGTGAAGTGGAATTAATTTATATATGAATGTCATTTTTTACCATATATATATAATTTATATTTTTATACATAATATAGATATAAATAATAATTAATGGGAATAAAAATTTTGTAGTTTATGTTGTTGTGAGAATCTAAAATAAGTATTTTAACTTTTGGGTTTATAAAAAAAAGAAGCCCTTAGTTTGGAGGTTTTATTTCCTGTACATCAAAAGAGTTTAGCTCGGTTGATGATGCACTAACAAATTATTATTATATATATTATAACTATATATTTATAACCGTACATTTTACTTTAAATAAAATCTGCAAGTAATTATGTTTCAGTTTAATTTATATACAAAAATATAATATAAATAAAAAAATTGAGATGCACAATTCTAGTGAATTTTCTAATGAGAAATGCTCATAAGTCTACAATACAAAAAGCGTTCTAGAATTAACTCTTAATCCAAGGGTTATAATCTACGGTGAATTCTCTATGATTTTATTATTATTACTTTTAAATTTAGTTATTAAAAAAATATGACCGTTGGATGATAAAATTGTAAAATTATAATCAATATTTAATTTTAAGAGCACGAAGGAGTCATATCTCAGAACAAAAATTCCCTAATTACTAAAAATTATATCAATTTCAAAAATAATTTTATTTAAATAAAATTATTTTTTTTTAAAAAAAAGTGTCCAAAGTAACTCAATTTTGTTCACGGTGGGTAAAAGTGGTGTTGAAGGTAAAAACAGTGATGTTGCTGCAATTACTGCAATATATATATATATATATATATATATATATATATATATATATATATAATAATAATAATAATAATAATAATAATAATAATATAAAAATATTTTTTAGACCACTATTCAGAGAGAAGTTTTTTCAAACGTCCTCACAATATAATAATTATTAACATTTTAAAAAAGTAATTATTGATATTGTAATCGACGTTATAGTTTTTTATTTACTGATGTTGTAATCGATGCTGCCAAATATAACAAGTTGATTTTTAAATATTATATAATATATATATATATTAAATTTTTTATGAGTATATATGTATACACCTATTTAGGAATGTATATCTTACATTACATTCTATTCTGAAGTAGAATAAATTTTATTATTACTCAATGTGATAAATAAAATAATATTTATTTTAAAATAAAATAAAGGAATAAGATGAAGCGTAGAATATACATCTCTAAAGAGATGTACACCTAGCATCCGTCGCGTTTTTTATTTAGTAAACGTGCCTTTCTTCTTTTTCGGGCACCAACCAGTTATACGTTGGCACGAAAAGGACGCAACGGCGCGTAATTGGATAAAGGCGTTGTCATTGGGTCAAAATTTAGGCGGCACGTACACGCACTAATGAAAAAGTTTTACAACTTTATTTTAGCCCCACGCCGGTGTGGCTTCAAAAAGCACTCCACACAGAGTACTGCTGCATATTAATTCCCCAAGTACTATTTTTATCCACTATTATTTGTTAGAATATGAGCATGTATGATGTAAAATATTTTAAATTATTTTTTTTAGTGTTCGGCTCTCACGCCTTGTTTCATGTTTCGACTTCTTTTTTAATTCTTTACCGAAAGACGGTGGTCAAGATGAGTCACAATATATTTCCAGATGGATCACATATATCACCCAATCAAGTGATGATGATTCGATTATTTGAAGATGGAGCAGGGATGGAAGATTCTCAATTCTGAATGCTTATAATTTGTTAACTTTGGTGAGATTAAAGATTGTAAAATTTTTCATCTTTGAAAGTTGAAAATATCTCTTATAAATATATATATATATACCTCTTTTATATATATTTATCGATAGCTATTAGGAAGAGAATCCTCACCACAAATGTATTGGCCTACAGAGAATGACACGGATCATTTATATATTAAGAAAAAAATTCTCACCACAAATGTATTGACCTACAGAGGATGAGGATAACACGGATCATTTAAATGATCCGTGTTATCCTCATCCTCTGTAGGTCAATACATTTGTGATGAGGATTCTCTTCCTAATAGCTATTGATAAACATATCTGTAGTTCAATACATTTGTGATGAGGATTCTCTTCCTAATATCTATCGATAAATATATATTTATCGATAGATATTAGGAAGAGAATCCTCATCACAAATGTATTGACCTACAGAGGATGAGAATGACACGGATCATTTATATATATTTTATGTTTCATGAATAATAAAATTCGGAGTACATATTTTTTTGACAATAGATTTATCGAATTTTTGTGGATTGTATTACTGTCACGCCCCGGGTCGAAACTGCGACCCGGGCTCACCAACAGATCCGCCGCCCATACGGGATGCCCCGTATAGACGTAGCGACTAACCTGCAAAAGAAGTCTACAATATACAGATATCAGAGCTGAAAAGTAAAAGCTGGGAAAAATAAATACAACTCTCACAAAATATACAAGCAGAAACCTCACCAAAATACAAGTATCTCTCAAAGTAAGAAGAGTACAACACAATCCTCACTACAAGTCACTCGACATGAACTCTCAAAAGTAGGGAGGTACATCTACTCTCAGGCGACACTGGTAGGGATCTATCTCGCGACTCCCTTACCTCGATCAGTCGGGTCAGCAACAGGTGCAGCAGGAACTGGTGCAGAAGAAGAAGTCCCTGGGGAAAAGACACCACGACGGGTGTGAGAACTACGTCCCAAGTAGTTCTCAGTGGGTGCCGCCAACAAGCCCGACGGTCTGCCCACTAAGTCTACTAGAGGCAAAAGTAATAAATGAAGTGCGGAAAGGAAAAAATGCTGGTAAAGTAAACTCTACAGCTACTATGCCTCTATCTAGATGCTCAACAGTGGAACAGGAAGAACATGATGCTACAACTAGCACTCGACTCAAATCACCCAATCTCAACTGACTGCCGCATAGGGTCCAGTCAAACCTGCGCCTACCTACTGCCGTCACGTCCCGGGGGACCGGACTTACGTAGGGCGTCCGTGACTGCCACTAACTGGCCCAGCCAGAGGGACTGTGTCCGTGACTGCCACTAACTGGCCCAGCCAGAGGGAACACTGCGTCGACAAGTCGCGATAGAAGAACAGGCCCAACTCCGGAGTGGCTCTCGAGGGGAGCGACCCCACCGAGGAAAGTATCCGCGTATCTCTGTCGAGCTCAAATGTGGCTCATGCAGGCTAAATCCAAATCCTCGATCAACAAGATCGGCTGTAACCAAAGGAACACTGTCTCACTCACAGGCTGGAAAACTGCACAGCCGAGACCCACTATCACTCAAATGGCTCCCAAGATCCCAGATCTAACGCCCAAGTCACTCTCCCAAAGAAATCTGGTCTACAGACTGCTAACAACTCCACTCGGTCCCCTGACACGAGTGTAAATGCATCCCACAATAATCCGACCTCTCGGCCCACTACTAGGGCGAGTAAAACTCTAAGTCCAGAGTGATAAAGAATAGTGCAGTGGGAATGTCTAGAGCAATAAAAACCTAGCCCAAGTTGAGGTTTTCTACAGTCTGGCTGAACATGCATCATATGGCAGTGGTGCTAGGTCAAGTTCCAAGATAAACAATAATTAACAGCTTGTAGGGAGCAAGATAATAATAATCAACAGCTTAGGGGAAAAATAATCACATGATCATCAAACTACAACAGGAATATTAATTCACACATTCTAGCATGCTGGACATCAAACATTAAAATATGCAAGTCCCTAAAGCTAGAATTAGTACACAGTCCGCTGATCTTGAAAAAGAGGTCACCCACCTGATGCGCTGATCTGTCCAAGTCCTACAGCTGATAATACCAGAACCACAGCAACTCACTGTCCAGTACGCTCAATACAGTCCAAAATCCCACCGGGTACAACATAGGCTACAGTTATACACAAATCTCCCAAAAATCTGTCCAAATATCACATGCTGGTTTTCAGCTGTAAAGATGCTGAAATTTCACCTGCAGACAGTGTTCAGTAAATACCAACAAAAATACCCCGGCGTTCCTCGCGTCGATAGCTTCGAAACAAGTACCTGCACGCCCAAATCGGAGTTCCGTAGGCCAAGATATAAATTTCACAACACGGGCGCGCGAAAACATACATCCACATAACTGTAAAATCTTGCACAGATGAAAAGGAAAATATATACCTCCGGGAAGATCTCATAAAATCCCAAAAAAAATACCACGATGATCCTTGCGTCGCGTAGATGAAAAAAGTCTATAAGCACGTCCTGATCCGAGATCTGTGCGCGAAGATATCCTCAAAGGAAGCCGCTGTCCTCACCAAAAGCTCACAGAAAAAGGGTCCCAATGAGCACGATAAAACACCTCGAAAAACGTGAAATCTGGAAATGTCTGTGAAACCCAAAATCGTAGTCTCACCTGTCACGAATCCAGCGGCGAAGAAATCGCTCGAAAAGATGGTCGGAGTAGGTCGGGGGAGCTCGTACACCGAAGAGCGACGGAAGAAACACCGAAGAACGAGCGTCGCGCCGCGCCAAGAAAATGAGAATCTCGAAAAGCGTGCCCCCAAAAAGTCCCAAAATCTGCAGATGGATGGAGCTCTGCGAGGGGAAGAACTTCTCTGAAGACCTCACAGTGAAAAGGAGAAGAAAAAGTGAGCAAAAGGGCCCAGGAAGCCTATTTATAGGCACAGCCCAAAAGGCTGGAGTGGGCCGGGTTTCGGGCGCAACTTTCGGGCGCCCGAAATCCGGAAGAAGGGTCGGACGGCCCCCGTCCGACGCGCCCGAAAATTTCCTGGGCTGACACGTGTCCCCTTAACACGGAACAGCGGTGCAAGGCCGTCCGCTGTGCGCCACGTGTCCCACTCGCGGTCAGCGGGGTAGGTACGGTCCGCCAACCGCGTGCTGACGCGTGGCGCACTCGAGTACGGCCACCGCTCGCGTCGCGACGCGTGGCGCACTCGAGTGCGGCCGACAGCCGCGTCAGCGCCCCCCTGCGCGCGCTCCGTCCCGAGGCGGGACTTCATGTCACGCCCCGGGTGTAAACCGGAACCCGGGCCCGTCTACAGATCCGCCGTGCACACAGTATTTCCCGTGTACACGAAGCGTCAACAACCTGCTCAGATATAAAAGATATAATAAAAGAGCAATAAAAACAGAGCTGAACTAAAACTAATACATCTCAGACTGAAGCTGGAAATAAAATACAATACGTCAGTATAAATGATACATCAGTCTCTCCCAGCTCACAATAAATAAATACAACCTGCTGGCAAAAGCCAGTCCCAAAAGTGAAAGTACAACCGTCTGAGGAAAACCTGGGTACACCAACAGTCCAGCTAACACGCTCATCCTGCCTCGAGATCTATCTACACAGCCGTCCTCTCTCCTCGACCCGCCACTGAAAGTCCAGTAGCACCCACAGAAGACTCTGCAAAACAAGGAAGAAGAAAAAGAGGAAAGAAGAATGGGGGTGAGAACTACTAGTAAACCAGTAGCCTCCCCTAGTGGGTAAAACCTCAAACTCTGACGCACCCACTAGGTCTACCAGAGGCGAAAAGGAAAGAAGAGTGGTAAGAAATGAAACTGCTGAAAAAGGGAGATCTACCACTACTATGCCTCTAAAATGCAGTCCTAGACTGGAATAACCATAACCAACAATAACCACCCGTCCCAGATTAACCCATCTGTACCGCCCTCATCATCGGGCAAGTAAGCCGCGCCGATGTGATAGCAAAGCTCCTGCTGCCGCCCTCATCATCGGGCAAATAAGCCGCCCCGATGTGATAGCAAAACCGTCAATAACTGTCCGACCCCGGCCTCCGGAGGGGAACTCGAGGGGAGCGACCCACTCGAGGAAAGCACTACCGGGCAATAACCGCGCCGGTAAAATCCATATCAAAACACTACCGGGCAATAACCGCGCCGGTAAGATAAGTACCAAAAGCAGGAGTAGATCACAACTGCAAAGCCCCAGTGGAACACACCCTCCACTAAAAGAAACACAGATCCCCCAATCTGATGCACAAATGAACATCCGGTCGATCGCCCAAAATCCGCGATCGCCGCAATACCCACAATCACAATCATGTCCCACATCCGACATCCGGTCAATCATGTCCCACATCCGACATCCGGTCAACCGCCTACTGTCCGCGGTAGCCGCTATAATCCCGCAACCCATAATCAAACACAACCGTCACTAACCCTCAGGTCCTCGCTACACTATCCCAAACCCCTGCTCGAACCCGAGCAACCAGACTCAAAGGTCTAAATAAGAAGGAGAAAAGAAGCAAACATGGTTTCTCCTAAGTCAAGTTCCAGCATGAAAGTGTAGCAGAAAAAAGGTGGCCTATCTAGATGTCCAAACAAGCATGCAAGTGTTCTCAAGGAAATAAAGGAAAAGGTGTCCAATAGTGGTTCCACATGTGTAACAATTAATAGCTCCGCATAGATATAACCATCATGCTAAAACATTATCCAACCACACATGTCTATAATCCATGTTCCATGATAAAGCATCACTATCCACCTATGCATGTCATAAAATCCTCAAATAGTACCAACCACTAACAGGATAATCATATAGTCCAAATAAATATTCCAATCCACATGCAAGGTTAAACGCTAACATATCCATACCCAATCCCCACACAGGCATGCATAACCCAACCCCGATTATGATTAATCAAGATGTCCAAGTAAAGGGGTCACTCTAATATTCCTAGTGAGCATGTCAAAATAGAGGTAAGCAACAACCACCCACCTGAAGTGCAACTGTCCCAATCCGTACAGCTGAAAATACCAAAAACTCCAAATCCTTGCTCCCACAATTTTAGCACACCCTTAATATTCCTGATACAATACAAAGCTCACTAATTACACTTAGGCTCCCAATTAATGCTCTTATAACCACATACAACCTCGGATTCGAAACTGTTAAATTATCACCTGCAGAAAGTGCCCATAAAATTCCAATAAAAATATCACGGCGATTCTCACGTCGATAGCTTCGCAACGGTACCTTGCACGCCCAAATCCGAGTTCTGTACATCAAGATAAAAATTCGGCAAGGGGGCACACTCATATAAAAATCTGTATTAAGGACAGATTACTGTTCACTGAGAAAACAGTAATTTTCACCTCGAAATAAAATTCACAAAAATCCAATAAAAATACGAGCGCGTTCCTTGCGATCCGTAGATGAAAAAGTTGTATAGGCTCGTTTCCGTCGGACGCTCGTGCGCGAAGATATGGCCAAAATACTCCGATGCTGTCCTCACATTCCTCACAGAAAAAGGGGGACCATTGTTACCTCGTGATCCGAGCCAAAGAAGCAAAATCAGAATGCGCGATCAAAATGAAAGATGAAGCCCTACCTGTCGTGAAGCCAACGGCGCAAAAATCACAGAAAAAGGAGCTCGGGGTAGGCCGGGGGAGCTAAAACACTGCTGCTGCGCCGAAGAAGAACACAGAAAACGCAACGTCGCGCCGCGCCGTAAAATCGAGATCTCGAAATCCGTGCCACCCGAAAATCTGAAACTTGGTAGGTGTAATCTCCTCTTGAAGGAGAAGAAATCTCCCTCTCACCTCCCCTTCGAGCTGAGGTCTCGAAGGGGTCGAAAATCCCCCTTGAAGAGCCCTCGGGATGCAACTTAAGGGAAAATCCAGAATAAACTTTTCGCTGCGCCCGGTGCACGTGAGCCCACCAATGGTGGCGCGCCACGTGGCCCCAACACCGTGCACCGCCCGTGAACCGCGCACCCCGCACGTCGCGTACACCTGCTCCGCGTACGGCACCCACTCCAAGACTTGCGTGGACCAGGAGCACAACACCGACCCAATCAAATGCCGCCACGTGTCCACAGTCGGTCCACCGTGCACCAAACACTGTTCCGTGGACCGGGTGCTGTGAGCCACCCAACAAGATCGTGCCACGTGGCACCCCGCTCGGTGCACGCCCGCCGCGTGGACCGGCCGCCTGCCCGCGCCCCCGCCGCGCCTGCCCGCGCCCTCAGCGCCTGCCCGCGGCCGCGCGCCGCCTGCCCGAGCGCCGTCCGCTGCCGTCCGCCGCCGCCGGCCGCCGCCGGCGATCGCCGGAAACACTGTTCCGGCCGTGAACAGTAACTGATGCTCAAAAATATCAAGTAGGTAGTCCATTTGACCGTTTTCGCGCGCTGAATCCAAATTCGCGTCCGTTTCGCCAAATTCCAATCCTAGAAATTGCCGGAGGCTCCCGGAAAGGTATTTTCAATCCGAATTTCACGCCGAGTCCAAATTTGATATCCGATTTGCGCGAGAACACTCCCAGAGATCCGACGGAGTCACCCGATCACCCACGCGATCCATTTAGGCCCGAAGTTCATCACTTGAGTCCAAATTGGCGCCCGAACACCGTCGACATGCCCCAAAGGCCTCCAATGGCCACCCCAATGCACCGCAACAGCTCTGCGGGGATCCAGGTCATCACACTTCACCCACTCCGTGCACCGCGCAAGCTGAGCCCGCCACTCAGCTGCCGCCACGTGTCCCTGCGCTGGGTCTATGCACCCGGGCGGGGAACTCCGTGGACCGATCCCCCAGCGCCCGCCAATCGGAGGTCGAAACGTGGGTCCCGCTCAGAATCCTGCACCGGCGTTCAAACAATGCACCAGCCGGCCCGAATTCCGTGGACCGCGCACCAAGGGCCTGCCAATCAGGCGGCGCCACGTGTCATGCGCCGGGTCCGTGCACCCAGCCGCGGCCCTCTGTGGACCGCGCGCTGCAGACCGGCCAATCATGGGCTGCCACGTGGCAGCCGGCGGTCCACGGCCCCTCCCATGCACCGAAATTCACCGTAAACTTCCGGGAGTCCGTTTTTGGACATCCGGACTCAGAATTTAACAAGCAAATAGCCGTTTTCAAGCGTTTTTCCGCGCTGAATCCATTTCCAACCTCTGTTTGGCCAAAAGCCTTCTCAAAATTTCGGCAAATACAGCCGAAGGCCAACACAGCTGTAGATATCTCACAGGGTCCATCTGTAGCATCTCCTTGACGCACAATGGGCCAGACACACCAGCAATAGGTGTTCTAAACAATGGATTCACCAGAAAAGCTGCATGGGAAACCGGGCCACCACAATTACAAAGTATACCAACCATGTTAAAGCATTCAGATCTTTATTTTATTACGATATGTTTGGAGCTATAATATATATATATATATATATATATATATATATATATATATATATATATATATATATATATATATTCCATAACCGTCCAACTCGAAGCTAAGATGTGAATAGCAAAATCTCTTTTTTTTTTAAGTAAATTATGAACCTCTATCTTGAAGAGTACTCAGTTTGTGGCCGAGCTTAATTGTATTTTTCTGCAAGTCATCTTGTTTTGTATTTTACAATTTTTCAAATAAATTAAACTTTCTTGTCTTTTTTTCCTTTTGTCCAGTCATCTGTTTCACATCTGGCGCCTGCTATCACATCATTGTACTAATTATGGAAAGAAAAATACTATACGTATATTCTATTTCGATTATACCATATAGATTCTGTTTGTTTTAAAATTAATTTTTTTCTTTGTTATTTTGAAATAATAAGTAACATTTTTTTTCTTTATAAATGAGCTGTAAAATATATATTCTGTTTAAAATATACAATAAATATATTTTTTATAAAAAATAATTGACTAGATTTGTGACTTCGTATTTGATTACCCATAGTCTGATTAGACTTGTAACTTTTTCGCAGGATGGTGGATAGAAAAATGTTAAATATGTGACAATTATGAATCTCGCCTAATGTCTTCAATCAATTATATTTAATTTTAAAATTTATTTATTTTACAAAAATATTTTTAGATTTTTTTGAAAAAAACATAATTAATTAGATGTAAATGATACGGAGTAGCTACTTTTTCAATTGATAGAGTCTTTTAATTTGCACAGGCTAAGATTTCTTAAGTTCTATAGGCGCGGAGACCCCTTAGTTAATTATAATATTTTCGGTATCATTTAATTCAAAAATAAATTATTTTTTATTAATTTTAATGTAGATATAATTTTTAAGATAAGTAAGATTATGATGAATTTTGCGTTTGGATGAAAATTATGTTGTTTTTCGAAATAAGAATAATAATATTTGGATAGCTAGATTGAATTAGTGAGAATAATAATAATTATAATTTTAAAATAATAATATTTAATATAATTAGTTAACAAAAAAATATTATTATATAAATAATACTTTAACTTATTTAATCAACTAATTAATCAATTATTCTGTTAATTAATAAATTAATTAACAATAAGTTATTAATTAATAATTTAATTAATTGTAGTATAATAGATTAATAAATTAATTAGTTAATCAATATAAATATTAGTTAGTGCATTAACATACTAAATAATTAATTATTTAATTAACTAATTAATTATACATAATAAATTAATTACTAAAATAATTAATTAAATAATTATTAGAGTAATAATTGAAATAGTTAATTATTTATCTAGTTAATTAGTAAATAAATTAATATATAATATATTAATTAATAATATTTAATTAATAAATTAGCTAAGGTATAAAGGGTAGAATTGTTGTTCAACCGTTTTGATGAAACAACTTTTATTCTTCTTATTCCTCTCCTAATTCCCAAACCAAACAAAGTCTGAAAATCTCATTCAGTTTTATTTTTATGATTGAGAATTTTTGAATTTTAAAATTTTAAATTTGGAACTAAGTGATTTATGAATTTTATCAAATTGATGAATGCTGATTTTGTCCAAAGGTCACAAACTTTAGCAGATAGATCAATAAATAACTACTTGGTGATAGAGCTATTAAATATAGTAGATTTTTTAATTTTAGTGCTTGTAATAAGTGGAATCAAATAAACTAGTTAGAAATTGAGAGAGAGGGGCTCAATCAAAAGAAAAATAGTTAAGAAATTTATTCCAAAATCGCATATAGTTGAGGGTGTCCGAGTCTTGTTTATTAATTAAATTCAATCAAATTCTGTTGAATATAATAGTTAAAAATACTAATTTTTACTAACTTTTAAGTTTTTGAAGTGTAGCATTTGTTTCACATGATTCAATATGGCATCGTAGCATATGATATATATATCGATATATTTCTAAAATTATTAAAAAAAAAATTATTTTATTTAAATATTTATGTGCTATTTTATCATACTTATCTGCTTACCTATTTATTGATGGCTCTCTTCGTAATTAACACCGAGCGAAAGTGCAGGTTAATTTCTTGTTGGTCCACTCAATGCCTGTTCAACTTTGAATTATGTAGCCAAACTGCAGGGATTCCCAGCAGTAAAGTAAGTATAAAGTTGAGGAGGGTCAGGTAGAGTCACGAATTTGAGTCCCGAAGTTTGTTTGATCAGTAAATTCATTGGCTTGATTAGCTAACACAACATAGACATTACAGTACATTTTGTTTCATAAGCTTTAAAAAAGCACACACAAAGGCTCAAAGAAGGACAAGCAGAAGCTGCTATGCACATGACCTACATTTTCGTACTCTCTCTTAATTAATTTGTTTGAGGTGGGGAAGGTATTGGACCACCAGCTGCTGTCACCTGAATAACTCTATCATGAATAGAGAGAGAGAGAGAGAGAGAGAGAGAGAGAGAGAGAGAGAGAGACTAATTAATTTATTAGTAAGAAAATGGAGAAAAGATGACAAAGTACCTTGGAATAATTCATGTTAAAAGTGCAGAATTAAATTAAGAATTAAGAATTATGACCAAATCTCAAAAACCAATATTCAAGTGAAATTTAATTCTAATATATGTATCATCTAACCTTTGTATTTGTAGTTGCCATTGTTGCCACCTTTATTGCCTTCAATCAGATGGAGTGAGAAGCTGCTGTGCTTCTTCTGGGCCATGGAGGAAGCTGGAGTGATCGACCTCTTGAAATTGATAGAATTGATGGTACCTCTCTCTCTCTCAATTAGTGTTCAAAGTGATCTTGATATCACACACTACCAAAGATCTCAAAGGCCATGTGCACCATTTATAGTTAATTAATTCTTTAACCTGAAGCATGGGGCTCCATATTAAGGTCTCTGACTATGAGGATTCCCATTAAAAGCTTG
Organism: Tillandsia fasciculata; assembly: GCA_029168755.2. NCBI lineage: Eukaryota > Viridiplantae > Streptophyta > Magnoliopsida > Poales > Bromeliaceae > Tillandsia > Tillandsia fasciculata. The sequence goes on along the minus strand of CM054933.1, from coordinate 26,069,805 downwards.
CCTGCCAACTTATAGAAGATTTTAGACAATTTTTTTTTTTAAAAAAGTAAAAAAGTAAAAGAAGAGAGAGAAAGAAAAGGGTAGTTAACAAGAAGGTTCTATTAAGCATAACTAAGCAATAAGGTTTTGCCACCTCTCATGGCATGGTATTTTAATTTGGTGGGTACTTTAATGCAAAAGAATTGGCCGAGCATAGGAAGATACACAATATTTTGAAATTTTAGTGATTGTCTTATATATATATATATATATATATATATATATCCCTTTAATCATGTGGAGTCTTGTGGACTTTTAGAAAAAGCAAAAATAAATAATAATAAAAGGACAAACTAGTGTGACAACAAAATGAGAAAGCTATATGTAAAAAGGACGTATATGATCTATATTTTCACCCTTAAACATTTAAGAATGAAGATATTTTTTAGGAATCACTTTAGTGATCTTTCATCACACCCTCATTCTAGATCAATAGAGATGTAAGATGTACATTTCTAAATGGAGGTGTGAAATGTACACTTAGCTATTTCCAAAATCTAAACCTTTATATATGATGCAGTACTAAGTAGTGCTATAAAACTATTTTGTTGAATATTCATGAGACTACTCCTAAAGCGTAAAATATAGCATCGAGATAAAGGTAACTTTGAATCGGACTTATACTAAGTATATGACTTTATTATTACCAGAACTTGAAGTAGTTTTATAGTTTTAACAGCCTTTTTTTTGTGTGTGTGTGTGTGTTGTTGTCTTTTTTTCATTTGCTATATTTTTAAATATAAATTTATATTAAAATATACAAACGAACATATTTATTTTTTTATATATGTATAAAAATATTTATCTTTTATTATCATTATTATTTTGTTTGTAATGTATTCTAGCCAAATAATAGATAATTAATAGCTTATTTAAAAAATAGTTTAAAAGCAAAATTGTTTGGTTACTCTTGAAACTCTCTCTCCATCCTCCATGTGGACTCTGGGCTGAGACTAAAGATCTATACCGATATATTTTTGGGCCTAAACTTCGCGACCCAGCTCATGCCATAACTGCTGTAGGTGAGCCCAAAATCTTGCGGACGATTGAAGCCGTTCATGATGTTAATTAAAAAACTGGAACAAAGCAAAGAAAATATCATATTATGTACACAATTATAATTAGCGAGTTAGAAGAACAGTTTATGTATGACGTGAAGTAAGAACACTACAAAAAAAAATTCAATATAAGAATTTTCTTAGACGAAAAGCGTACTTAAGTATTTTTATAGTATAGTAAATACTAACGCTTCAAAAAATATTGTTATATAAATATTATATTATATTATATTATATTAATTTATTAAATAATAAATTTTATTATTATTTTAAATTTTTGGATGTTTTAAAGTTTCAGAATTTTAATAAATTATAACTTTTTAAAATATTATAATATATTTTATCGACGCTTGACATATATATCATTATATACGTTTGACTTTTTATTTGTCGACGTTTTAATCGACGCTTTTAAATGCAACACTAAACTATATTGAGATGCTTAAATATATATATATATAAAAAAGGTTTCTTAAATATTAAATTTATTGTAGTGGAATTAGTGAATAAAAATTTATATTTTGGCTTCAAATTAAATCTCAATTTAAATTTGATAATGGGAATGTAGAAGAGATAAATATTGCTAAATAAAGCCAATCATCGGGCATTTTAATGGCATATCAATTTCCGAGTGGCCAAATGGATGCCCGTTGGAGACGTTTCTGGCGCACAGCGGCCTTCGCCACCAAAATAGCAACTAACAAGACCGAGTCCATTCCTCCCCAACAAAACCTACCTTACATTTTTCGATGCAGAACCTCTCCAACCTCCGCAACTTTTCTATGCCGAGAAGTATCAACAGCAAGAAAGAGCCATAGATATAGATAGATAGATATATAGAAAGAAGAAGAATACTACGTATATCATTCTCTTGCTCTCTCCTCCCTTCACCACATGGGAAACCCCATCCACCCCATCCCTTCTCCATACCCACCACCGCCACCCACCTCCCCCGCAGCCTTGCGCACGAGAGGTGCCACCGCCGCCTCCTCGGACGATGGAGCTCCGCAGCAGCCGATGCTCGAGCGCCCACCCATCTCCCTCGTGCAACCACCGCGCCGCCGCCGCCCGATTCGCCTCTCCCGCCTCCTCCGCTCCCTCTGCCGCACCCTCCCCATCTTCTCCCCTAAATGCGGCCACCTCCCGGCCCCGTGCAAGCTACCCTCCTCCTCCCTCTATCCTTCTTCATCCTCCGATTTCCACCTCTTCTCTTCCTCCTCCTCCTCCTCCTCCTCCTCCACCTCCTACCACCACCAACACCGCTCCTCCTCCTCCTCCTCCTCCTCCACCCGCGTCACCGGCACCCTCTTCGGCCACCGCAGGGGCCGCGTCTCCCTCTCCCTCCAGCAGAACCCGCGCTGCCTCCCCTCCGTCGTGGTGGAACTCGCCATGCAAACCCAAGCGCTCCTCCGGGAGATGGGCTCGGGCATGGTGCGCGTGGCGCTCGAGTGCGAGAAGCGCCCCGGCCCCAGCGGCGTCATCGGCAACGGCAAGGACGGACAAAAGCGGCTCCTCGACGAGCCGCTGTGGACGATGTTCTTCAACGGGAAAAAGAGCGGGTACGGCGTGCGGAGGGAGGCGACGGAGGACGACCTGGCCGTGATGGAGACGCTGAAGCCGGTGTCGATGGGCGCCGGCGTGATGCCGCCTCCCGGGAGGCCGGAGGGAGTGGCTCCCGACGGGGAGATGGCATACGTGCGGGCATTTTTCGAGCACGTGGTCGGGTCGAGGGACTCGGAGACTCTCTACATGATCAGCCCCGATGGCGGAAACGGCCCCGAGCTCACCATCTTCTTCATCAGGATTTGAAAAACAAATTAATAACGGTCGTTTAATTATTTTAAATTTATAATAATTTGGTTATTCTTCTTATTGCTAGCACGTGACAAATTGCGGCCTTTGATTGGTTCGTCGCCGGGAGAGGGAGGGATTCGCGCGCGCGCGCGCGTTGGTGTAGCTGAGTCCGAATTTTACAACCCGTCAATGTATATTAATTTAATTAGAGTTTTATTTAATTAGGACTAATTAATTGTTTCTTTAATTTAATTTCTGGGTTGGTACCATGTACTATAACATTGCTAGTGCAACGAAATAGGCGTTTCCTTTTGTTATTATTATTATTATTGTCTCGAAAGTAAAATGTTTAGTATAAAATGTTTGACAAATATTTAGTAAATTAAATTTAGGCGAAATGTACGTTATTTGCTTCCGATAGAAGAAACAGATGAGATTTTAAGGCTCCATAGCAAAAACTTTATTAGTATTTCTAATTTTGCTACAGAACAAATAAATCTTTCAATATATTTTAACTTAGTATTTTTTTAATATTAATTATTATTACTCTATCAAATAGCATTACAATTAACCTATAGCAGGTATGGCAAGAACGAATTAGAATGCTTTATTCTTGCATTAGGATTTAGAGATTTGCTTAATTATAGAGTAGTTTTCCTAATCTGAATGACAACTAATGGGTGTAAAATATACTGAGTATCATATTTTAATAATTTGAGTTTTTAAAAATTATTATTTTACATAATATCAGATCATGCACACATAAAAATCTAGAATACTAATTAAATTTTCACACACAAAAAAATTGTATAGAGGAGGTAAACTAAGAAGGATGGACTCTTCAAATTGGAGGCTAGAAACTCTCGGCTCACTAATCGAATTCTTAAAAAATAAAAAAACCATCTCGTAACTTCTAATTGAAAAAAAAAAAAAAAAAAAAATTCTCCAAATAAATAAAGTTGTGGGGTTATGGACTTGGAAAATGTTACATGAAATATTTTACTTAATTATAATATTTTTCTTTTTTTTAGCACACATTACCCAACGATCGGGGTAAAATGTACATTAATATTCCATCGAACTTTACCTACCATAAATATAATAATATATTGAGTTTTTCATATCTGAGGATGGAAAAAATGAAATAACTGGATCTATAGGGCTATACCAATATTGTGTTTGATTGTGTTTCATTGTGTTTTCTTTATTAATCAATTTGCAGTTTGGTTACATTTGACTCAATATATTTAATCTTTAGGGAATTACTTAAACTGGAACCGCTACCAACTGACCTAGTCAATATGAAACTGCTATATAATTAATTAAATGGTTTTGGCTGGTTTTTGACCAGCATTAATTAAATATTGAGCATTCTTAGGCAGTTTAAAAGACCGATTAATTAAATAGTTTTTAAATTTTAATATTATTGCTGACCCTTACACTACAATTAATACCCATGGATTTTTTCTTCCTTTTTAATCCACTTCAAATAAATAATTTATTTTTTTGTTATTCAATTAATTATAAAATAATGAAAAGTATGTAGAAAAGAAAATTACATATAATATGACTTTAGACCGTGGCACTGCATGCTCATGAATGTTGTTCGAAACTGTAAATAAATAAATAAAAAAAAAATGCTAGATGCTCATATATATATATATATGAGCATAATTGTACATACAGGGAGACTTCCAAACAGCCCCAAATAGGAGAATAATTGTACATACAGGGAACTCCTAGCTAATTAATAAAATTTTGATACAATTATATATATAGTAAAATTGTAATTCGCGGAATGATGATCGATGATTATGAAGTAAGGAGATTAATTGGTGTACATGTAACTTTTGTCCCTTCAATCAGGTCGCGTTCCATTTTAATTTTAATTTTTTTTTTAAGCTAAATAGTACTTATATATAGCTTCCAATAATTTATTAATGAGAAAAGGACAAAATATTTGATTAATTAGTGCACTTATACGTGCGATGAAGTCACGCTAATTACAGTGACATGTCTATCGCGTTTTAATATACGGTCCATGTAAATACGACTTTGTCAAATTTAATTCAATTTTCTAAGCCTTGTTCTTCAGTAAAAACCGATTCTGTTATCATTTTACTATATATATATATATATAATTTGAGCTACCATATGTATATATATTCCAATCAATGTTCAAAAATTCTGAAAACTTGACTCTATTATATTCGAAAGTACGCCGAGTGGAGTTTTTTGAATTACTCGACTAATTAAAACTCGTCTTAATTTTAAACATAAAACTTGATATATGCACCCTAAAAAGAGGGCCCGTAGATTTGATTATTAACTTTTGTGTCGGTATTATGATTATGTATCAGTTAGTGATAATAATATATAAAAAGCGTAACTAGTGATCGAATAATTTAGACTCACTCCGAGTTTTAAAAAACCCGAGCGAGCTACACGATCGAGTTCGACTTCAAGTTCGGGGTGTTTAAGTTATCATGCCAAGTAGTGTTAAATCGACTCAGCCAAATTTTACTGCAATTAATGATCCATATATAGTTATCTATTTACAAGACATTTATTATTTTTTTTCATTTTCTTTTGCATTAATAAACCATTTTTAACCTTAATCACATACTAACAATTTACGATTCTTATCTTAATCATAATTTAAACCATTTTCCAGCCCAACCTAGATATCTGAGTTTCCTGTATATAGAAATGACGAGGCCTCATCATGTTTTCACGAGAACTAGATAGCTAGCTACATTCTTTGGAACCTACATTATTGTACATGTCCTCATGTTTTTAACTCCAGCTACAAATTTGGGAGTGGCTGAGTTCCCATATGTAACCCGTGGAGTTGGCCGGCGTTTGGACGTCATCACAAGGTCGACTTCTGTGGGGACTACGCGGTGCGTAGGCACAAATTAATCAGTTATCCGTCTCACAAGACCAAAACTTGCCGACTTGGACAGTGTGTAGTTCTGAGTTACCAAACACCCCCTCGGCAAATAAAAGTACGTTGTGTCGACGCGTAGCTAGCGCTATTTGGTGAAAATACTGTTAAAATAGTACCATAAGGAAAGGTATAAAATTGAAATTCTTCAAATATTCCTCAGTGCATGTGCTTTATCCTACGTTGTTATATATTGTGTACATGCACATTGTGAAAACCGAATCTGAAGTTGGTGGTGGAACATCTAGAGTAGTCCAATTCAACATGCATATATACAAAGGATATTATTAGTCATGCGTTGTCCACGAGCTAACATCCTAAATTATATGGAATGCGCACACACACATATACATATATAGAAATCCTGACCGAGTTGCCACTAAGAAATTTTTCGTGTCTCACATTCATCTTGCACCTGTATTAATTTGTCACATCGACCACGAATTCCTACCATTGTATATTTAATTAAGAAACGCTACACTTAACCTATATATATAAGGGTTAACGTTTTCATGTAACGTTCGTTTTTGATCAAGTATTATACGTGTATATTCTAAAAGAAAGATTAATTGCATACGGCTCCCTGTAAATATATTGAATAGTAGATATATTCCAGATTACTCACTTGCACAGTAAGTACCTAATCCCTTGCTAAGAGTACACTTCGTTCCATTGTCTTTAATTAAAAAGTAAAACTGCTACTTGATTGATGCAAATTTCTTCATATGCACCAACTTAATTTGGTATTATTTACTCTAAAAACTTCTAGAAGTTATTGGCCTCGTGGCATTTATATCATGCTAATATATATATAGTTTGCCTAGATTAAAAACCGATCATTTGATTGTTCTTGCAACCTGTAAAACCAGCTGTGATAAGATGTAATTAACCTGAAATCAAGGTTGTGATGCAAGCTTGCCAGAGACTAAATTAAGGTAACTTTTATTGGGAATATATGCTCGTTTGGATAATTAGGCATGCAAACTATATATCTAGATGTATATATCCTTGACATGTAGATTTCAGATAATTATATATCCCCTGGTTAATTATCATCTTAACCATTGTAACTTGCTTTAAACTCTCCCAGTAACCACTAACCATGTCTCTCTCATCTCTCATCTATCACATTAATTACTTACCTTCACCCCTCACCACATATATGATTTTCCTTCAGTAGAGAAGAGATGAGGAAGAAGAAAGATTGGTTGAATGGCGAAAACTCTGCAGGATGGCTGCGATAGTCAGCGAATCGTCATCGTCCGCACCGCTTATCTCCGACAAGTAGTCTTCGCTCTCTACGGACGAAGGAGACGGTGGCGGGGGAGGCGGAGGAGGAGGAGGGGGCGGGGTAGGAGCGAAGAAAGGGTAGTAGAAGTTAGTCCGCGCCCGCGCAGGGCCGCTGAAGGATATCGCCGTCACATCGTAGGCAAGTGCGGCCTCCTCCGCGGTGTCGAAGGTCCCTAGCCAGTGCCTCTCTTTAGTGTAAGGGTTTCTGATCTCCGCTGCGTATCGGCCCCACGGCCTTCTACGGACTCCGAGGTACTCACTCGATGCCCTAGAACGGCGTCTTTGAGTCCGGTGCACGATCACTTGAGGAGCTTCATCCATTGCTGCTTCTGAGGATATATGCAACAACTAGGGTTTTCCTCCCTCTCTCTCTCTCTCTCTCTCTCTCTCTCTCTCTCTCTCTCTCTCTATATATATATATATATATATATATATAGTAGAGGATATACGCAGTGGTTTCAGCTGCAAATGGACTGTTGTATATTAATTCACACTAACAAATACGTGGGAGATATTTTAGTACATATATATAAAGGACATGGCAATATGGCATATGAATAGAGTTTTGTAATCAAATGTTTTATTTATTTTCCTTTCTTTTCCATTTTATCCTAATAAAGCCCATAGGCTTTGTTAATATAAAGGTACGTAGGAAGTGTTAGATGGCACTTTTTAGGCAATTATTTGGACACGAGATGCGTAACTATGAGGGGAATTTGTGGTGGATTTTGTTTTATGGAGGCTGAGTTGGGCAGGTGAGATGCATGTAGCCCACCATTAGAATAAGAAATGCAGGTAATGTTCGAATTTGCTCCTCTAATGGTTGGTTATGATGTATCTTTTCCCCTTATTTTACTCGACATGATAAGACCACGAAGGTCATTTTCCGCAAATCCCTGCTTAATATGACGCATTGGTACTTGCAACACTACATTCTCCCTCTCTCTTTCTCTCTCTAGCTAGCTATTTATATCTCTATACATATCCAAACAAAACAAATATATAAGACTCTTTATATTAGCTATATTTATCCCTATACATGTGCGCATTTTTAAGATGAAGCAACAACTAAGATTTCATCCAAATAGACACCATGCACGCATGCCATAGCATGCACGAATAATTAGGTGCTTAGAGATCTATATATATACATTAGATACATTCAGTACCTTTGGCATTATTTATGGCTCTTTATTTCTTTTCTTTTGTTAAGTTAAGTAATTAAAGATAGAAATGATGTTCTTTAATTAATTTCTATAGCTGAAAGCAAAAATATATAGTGAGAAAAGCCTAAGGTCAGTAGCCCACATACATCATGGATACATATATTTACCATGCATGTTATATATAGATAGCAAATACAGACTTTGTAAGCATCTGAATTGACTAGTAGCTAGTTAGGAGACTCACTTATTTCACAATTTTTCGATCTCACTTTGCATGCATATGGATTGTGCAATTGTTGTTGATTGCTATTTTAGGGCCTGGATTTGTTGAAACCCTAGCTAGTGTGCCTAGCTAGTGTGCGAGGTATTCGTTCATATATATATCCATACGGAATAGATACTATCGATCGATTCACCGTACGTTCTTTAGAATGTTGCGACATGTCATGGCTTTTGTATGAACAGCCAGATCAAAAGAGAACAAAATTTGTCTAGATACCGGAGTTGAAGAAAATTTGCAGAGCTCACCTTTCTTTTGTTACCCTGGAAAGGATACTACACAAACATATATTTCATATTGTGTACGTAGGAGTAAACAAGAATCATATACTAGCGAGGAGCTTCTATTAATAGAATTGAAATTAGTTGTATTTGCAGGATGGAGACCCAACTGGCCGTTTACCGTGCAGATATTTATTAATGAATTTTTTTTTTTTTTGAGAGAAGGTAGCATGCTACCGTTTCATTCAAACTGATATGAACTAAGCAACGGAATGAGACATCAAGGCCTCAAAAAAAAAAAAAAAAAAAAAAAAAACACGGAGGTAACTAATAAATTAATTATTTATTAATGAAATTTGGCTCTTCAGATTGATCGATTCTATTATAGATAACTAATAGAATCGAGTGAGTACCTCCCAGGCGTCGACGATTCTATTATAGATAACTAATGAAATTTGGCTCTTCAGACCTGATTCTGTGTTCAGGCAATAGAAAATTGGGTGGAAGAGCACATAAAATTAATACTCTAATTGTCATCTCTTTCCAAGTGTCGCAATCAAAATTTAGAGGACTGCGTTTTGGCGCTGGACACAGCAATGGTGCATGTCCTCTCGGTTAATAAAAGCTTGTACATATTCCCCAAACTTTAGGTACATAATTGTGTACCTGTCCTCCAATTCAACTATATATGATTTAATAATTTAAATTTAGTTGTTTAGAAAAGAAAGAGCATGGTGCAGAAACTTAGTGGTGCAAACCATAGACAACTTTTAGTGAGACCACCTGATCTGGGCCCATCCAAACATTCCACTGCACGTACGTGCTACATGAAAAGATCTCCGTGCATGTCCATGAATCAAACTACAAGGCCTAGAATATAACATTAATTAATTTAACTGGAGTCAGATTTTTAATAAGCGAAGAACCATTCCGAAGCTGATCTCAACTTTTGTCTGATTAAAAAGTTACAAAAACTGCATCACCTTACACCAATCCCAATTTTCGTTAATTTCTTTCAACGTTGGCTGTGAAAAAAAAAAAAAAAAAAAACGAAAACCAATAAATGCAAAATTTTGAGGGTCAAATTAATGATTGTCATGAGCATAATTAACTATAAAACTTTACAAAAATTAGAACCTGAGGATGTTATAACAAGTACATAAATATTAACAAAAATAACGATCACACAAAGTAAGCAAATTATAAATGTACGAAAAAAAAATAAAGACATAAAAATTTACGTTAACAAATTTTTTGTAGAAAAAAAAATTACGGACGAAAAAGAATAGTTTCCACTTTATGATAAATGAGTACAGTAATATCATGTGTATCTCACAGAATCGCTTTTAGAATAAAAGGAAGGACAAATTATTTCTTTCCGGACTTTTTTTTCTATCGGTTCGAATTTTTTACTCCCACCATATACAACTATTTTTTCTTTCTGAAATTATTTTTTAAAATCTATCGCAACGCAAAACTGCCGATGAATCAGTATAAAATTAAAAACGATAATCAAATTTCAATATACATCTAAGGGCGGACAACTATAACAAATTAAAACTTCGCATGCGCCATTTTTAAAACTTTTTGAAGTTGGAATGGCGAATTCTAATCAGACCAGAGTTTAGGAAGAACTCACATAAACTTTCTCCTTAATTTTGTGAAGAAAATAGTGAGAGCTTTAACTCACATAAAGCTCAAGTCTGCCCTGCTGTAAACTTCAGGACTGGTAGCAATAGAAAAACTATCTGCCAGACTGGCTGGTTATCAAAAAACAGACCAAGGGGTCACCACCAAATACTAAAAAATAGGGCATCTTTCTACAAGTGGGGAGCACCATACCCTTCGCCTAAGTAATGATGCTATATATGAAGTTATACATGTAAAGACCAGAACTATAATATCATGAATTCAATATTGTTCTCATGAAGCAAAAGTTTAAAGGACCCCTCCAATGCTGGACTTGTACTTGCTAATTCCGTGGAGTGGTTAATTTATAGTCCCATTATGTTCCCATGGTACCCCAGTGGCCTAACACTTGTTTAGAGCATTACTTAAATTAGGTTTAGGGAATAAACTTTTGTAATGTTCCTCTTTTGGTTGTTTTCTCTGTGAAGAACATGTCTATACAATTGAGGGTGTTCCTCTAGTGCTAATGAAGGACCGACATGGTTTGTTGTCTTTGCTGCAAGTGTGTCCACCAACTTTGTTCAAAGAAATTTTTTCTTTTTCTTTTTTTTTTTTTTTTTTTTTTCGCTTTCTCTTTCGCGAAGAGGTCTGGTTGTCTCAATCCTGTAGCCGAGTTCATCTTTTCTATGAATGAAGCGGCAGCATACTGTATTTTTTCAAAAAAAAAAAAAAAAAAAAATATTGACAAGTTCATGTACGTTGGATTCAGAGTTGGATTCACAGGGCAACGAAAATTTACTGGATAGTCAATATATTCAAAAATCAAAATAAGATTGAATTGTTTATTTTATCGATCTTTTTGAATTATTTTTATCTATCGATCTTTTTGAATTATTTTCATCTTAATGGTTCTGAATCTTCCACATATCTCATAGGATTGCGGATCGAATGCGCAAGTCGGATTGTGATTCATGAATTGGATCGGATGCAAAAAGGACTATCAGAATTCTTTTCTTTGTCTACACTCTAAAATCTCGAGAAACTTAATCCATAAGGATAAATCATAATCTTCTCTTTAATATCATTTGATGAATTAGAACATGCCAATATGAACACACCACATGGCAATAATGTAAAAAACAGATAACTAATTAATTATTTTTTATTTTTAATTTTTTTGAGATTAAGGTAGCATGCTATTGCTTCATTCACAAGGAAAGTGAACTTGGCAACAAAATTAGGCAAATAGGCCTAAAAAAAATAAAATAATAATAATAATTTCAACAATACAACAACCAGTTATCTTTGAGGGAGCGGATCTCCGTAGCTAGGAAGCTAAGTGCGCGTTTAGATTTTTCAAAGATTCTCCTATTCCGCTCGAGCCAAAAGACCCACCAGGTGGCAGCAAGCGTGGTTAACTCCCTCCTCCCTAGAGCCCCACCTTTAAGTCTGCTCTCGTTCCAAAGTTGCTCGACTGTTTGACAGGACCTCGTAAGTCGTTTGTTCGGTAAGAGACCCTCCAATAAGGCTTTAATAGCTAAGCAGTTCGCGAAAAGGTGGTCCACCGACTCCGACGTGTCAGAACAGAATACACAGCTTTCCTCACTACTCCAATCCCTTTTCAGCAGGTTATCCACAGTGAGAACTTTTCTTTTCAGCACGAGCCAAACGAAGATCTTGACTTTCAGGGGAGTTTTGATCGTCCAGAGTTGGGTGAAGCTCCTGTCAATAACTCCGCCATCCTATAGGAAATTATACGTTAATTTGACCGAGAATTCTTCAGATCGCGCCCATCTCCACCCAGCCTTGTCTTTTCTGTTGCAAAGGGAGACCCCAGAGATCGAGTCCTTTAGTAATTGAACCAAAACGGAGTCAGTCCGGGAACATGGCGTGAAGCCTGATAAAATTTTACGCCAAATCTACCCATTTCTTCCCCAGAACTTCTTTACCCTGTGGTTTTTCAGAGCAACATTGTCAAAAATACTGTGGAAAGAGGTCCGTAACGGGACGTGGCCTGCCCAAATGTCGTTCCAGAACCGTGCAGTTTGCCCGTCGCCGATTGAAAATGACACGCCGCATTTAAAGATGTCCCTGGTTGGTAGTACACTCCTCCATCATTGAGAGTATGGTCTAAACGACGTCCCTTCGTACAGTGGTTTTTTCTACTATAGTAAATATTGTAAATAAGGGGGCTCCACTGTAGATTCGCGTTAGAAAAGTACCTCCACCACCACTTACATAGAAGGGCCAGGTTCATGTTTTCGGGGTCCTTTACACCTATGCCTCCCTCCGATCTACTCTTGCAGACTACGTACCTTCCGGCTTATGAGACAATGGCCCCCCACAATTCTTACACTTCCTCTCCAGAAAAACACTCGTCGCAAGGCTTCTAAACGTCTTAAAGCCTATTTTGGCGCCTTGAAAATTGACAGGAAGTAGAGCGGTAAATTCGAAAGCACGGAATTCACAAGAACTAATCTGTCTCCCTGCGAGAGGAGTTTAGCTTGCCAGCTTTCGATTCGCTTCTCCACTTTGCCTATAACAGTCTGCCAATCCTCCTTACGCAATTGGCTATTCAAGAGTGGGAGTCCCAGGTAACGCGTCGGAAAAGTTCCCAGCTTGCAACCTAGGATCGCAGCGAGCCTCTCACCTAGAAGGTTTTTTCTTCCTAGATAAAAAAGTTCGGACTTGTTCCGGTTGATCTTCATTCCTGACGCCGACTCGTACAATTTCCATGCGAAAATGAGTTGTTTAACCTGGGTCTTCTTGGCGTCGCAGAAAAAGATCATGTCGTCAGCGTACTGGATGATGGCCACCTTAGAAGTCACGGTAGGGCCGAGTCCTCGCAACAGTCTGTTGCACACCGCTTTTTTAATCATTCTCGTTAGTCTTTCCGTCACGACTAGAAAGAGATAGGGGGAAAATGGATCGCCTTGCCTCAACCCCCATTTGATTTTAATCCATCATCTAATTAAAATTTCTTATTCTTAACATCATCTTATATTGATTGAGTCGAATTAAAATCGATCAATATGGACACACCACATGACAACAATGTAGATAATAGAGAACTAATTAAAATTTTTTTTCTTCTGGCTCACATTAAGGGTGAGAACTATGGTTGATTAGCATAGAGACATAAGAGTTTGGATTTAAAAAATAGAAATTAAATTAATTAATTGGGTGTTTGGTTTCTCAAATAATGGCAATTTTTTTAAAAAAAAAAAATACATAGAAAATACCCTTTTTATAGTCTTATTTTTAGGATACAAAATCTGAAAAACAAAAAGGAAAACTTTTTCGTAATATCTAAAAAAAAAATTAGAAAATATTATTTTCGGAAACCAACAAACGAAAATATTTTTTCAGAAAGAAAACTATTTTTTAAAATTTCTCTCTAAAAATCAAACAGTTTTCCATGCTTTTTTTTAAAAAAAAAGCAGACATCCTCTAAAGGCGACAACAAATTAAGGAAGACTAATATTTGTTTTCTTATACTGTTGGGCATTTTACGGGCATTTGCACCAAAATATGATAAAAAAATATTTATTTATTATTGTACATAATATAAATTATGTTTCATATATCACGATAAATTAATTACAATATAATTTCTACAGTTTCTCAAAAAATAAAAAATATATATTTTTTTTATTTGCTTTTGCTCTTGTATTCGATGAGCCTAGATATCAAATGGATCCTAACACTAACACCCCAAGGCCCAATTGGACCCAGAGATTTCGATCAGAGCCCACACAAATTTGGGCTCGGCGTGACTACGAGTCTCTACAAACGGATGGGAGTTGTTATTTACATAGCACTTTTTATTATTTATAGAATAAAACATATTTACGAATAAATATTATTATGAAATGTAAAACTCCAAAAAAAAAATAATAAATTTTATATGGAGACTCTCCAGCTCAAACTCACATTTGTCCAAAAATATATGTCATATTTAAAAAGTTGATCCAAATTTAAAAACTTAGGCCTAGTATATCTGAACCCTTTTAATACTGTAAATCCCTCTCCATCTCCTCGCTTTTTTAATTATTCGATATAGGAGTATTTATACCAAACAACAATTTCGAAACTTTCCAAAGGAAAGTAATAATTTTCATGAAGTTCATAAATCCGTGACAAGTTCTTTTTTCTATTTTATTGTGGTACGTAGAGGCTTATTGAATGGTGACGAGGACAGTAATAAATACGATAGAAATTTGGGGTAAATTGAACTGCCGGTCCCTGAACTTTTTTTTTTTGATTAAACAGGGATTTACCCTATTTGAGAGGTACAGGACAAAGACAGCAGCAAAAAAAACGCCCCATTACAACGAGAAGTACAGAGATGTAGGCCTATCACCCCACTAACAATAAAAGGGCAAGCCGCTAGTACAAAGAACTCCCAGTAGACGCTAAAGTAACAAGCAAACCCAACATCAAATACAACCAATACACCCCGACAAAACCATGCAAAGCAAAGACAATCCTGAAGGTTCCTATCCGGAGCAGCTAATCCATGAAGAACAAAAACGAGTGGACCCCTGACTGGATCTCATTAGCAGGCATCCCCAAAACAACATGAAACAGTGAAGTCAACAGCATCCGTTTGTTAACTATTCCAACAGCATTTACTCCCCATGTAATTGAATTAATTCAACATGAAACCCAATTGGCTTCTAATCCAACAGCATCCGAGTATCCCCAAAATTCCAAACTATCACTCAGTGAAGATTTGATTTTTGACAACCAGATGTATGCTTAACAAAGTACCAAGATATACTTCCAAAATTTAAAAACAGCACCTCAAAATAATAAGCCCTTTTCACCATGCCGATGCCCATCTAGTGAGCTGCCACAAGCACCATCTACCTCCTCAGTTATCAGAAAAAAAACTCCACAGTTAGTAGTACCTAGTTGTCTATTTGCAAATCCTTTATTGTTGGCTGCCGAACACCACCACCAAATCCTTCGAATGGGCCTTGCAAAATTTGAATTTTTTTTTTTTTTTTTTTTTGAACAATAGTAAGTCACAGTAGTTGCCCGAAAGCTGTGGCGCAAGGCGGTAGCACAGCAAATGAGCGCCAACAGCGGTTACCAACTCAGCCACAGCATTTGCTACAAAGAGCCAGCTAATAATTACTAAACTACAACCATCATCGGACCCAGACTAACCTTGTATAGTATGACCGAAGATTATGAGTGAAGTCAAAGAGAAGGGACCACCTCCAATTCGAAGAGCAGCGGGCTCCCATTGATGAAGAGCGAAATGATTCCGGGGGAATATCTTCGAGTAGCAGAACTCCAAAGACAACAACCATTTACAATTGAAACCCCCCCCTCATAGCGCGCATGGAGAATGAGACCTTCCTTAGAAGAGACTCGCCTTTCCCGATACAAAACTGACCGAAACGCCGGGAGAAAGAATTAACCAAAGGCACGACTCCAGCCCAAAGTGGAAAATCCAAAAACAGGATGGTCCTCGTCCATGCAAATACAGAATCCATCAATCCAGAGGAAATGCACCAGGTAATATTCACAGCCTTAATTCCACAGAGTTGACAAAACAGAGAGAGTGTAACATCTGATCAAAGGTGTAGTCCAAAAGAATGCCTGAGCACATGTATAATATCCCAATAATACCCAGAGTAATTCAACCACCAAACGTTTAATTGTAGGAAAATCGTCTCCAAGCAAAAACATTGAAAATCTAAGGTTGCCGCTAGACTACAGCACTATTGCGCCGAAAGCTCTAAAAGAGCGAAAACAAGCCAGACAAATCACTGATGGAGGGACCATGGCCTATGACATAACCACCATCTCCGAGAGAACAACTCCCGAAACGGTCTGGCAGCCGCTACTCCCCCACGGAAAGGTGCCAGTCGGTGCTGAGGGAGAGGCCTGATGTCATGCCGGTCTCAGTGCGAGTATGCTGCAGCCGAGAAAGAAAAGCCAGATAAGAGAGAACCTTCCAATGCGATCCTATAGCAGCAAAACAGAAGCAACATCTCCTCCAAATAGAAGATCTGCAATCGAAAGGTGGAAGAAGCCCGAAGTCTTGTAGAACCAGAATCAGAATCAGAGACCAAACACGGTTTGAGAATGGCTCCAAAGTGCGCTTGAGACCCCCCCCCCCCCCCCCCCCCCCCACCCAATGCTAAATCAATGCTCAAGGCATGCCTGTGGAAAAAGAGAGCAGTGAAAGAGCCCCGGAGTGTTAAGAAGGCTGTCTACAAAAAGCTAAAATCCAAAGATTTAAGGTATCAATAATTCTTGATGTACAGGTGGCCGTCTGAGAAGAGCTATTAGTGAAGATCCGCCTGTTTCGTTCAGTCCACAGCTCCCAACAAGTAGCAGCAAATAAGAGATCAAAGAACAATTTATTTCGTCCCTCCAAAGTCGTCCTCGCTCTCCTCCATCTACTCGCGAGATCCCCCGAGTAGTTAAGGAGCCTAAAACAGGTGAGTGGCCAGCGGTGAAGTAACACCTTCCAGGCAGATCTCGCAAACTTGCAGTGGAAGAAGAGGTGGTCCAAGTTTTCGTCTCCTTCGTAGCAGTTGAAGCAGATAGAAGGACCGGCCCAGCCCCTTTTAGAAAGAAGCTCAGCAGTCAGCAACCTGTAGCGAGCTGCAATCCACAGAAAATTTTTTGTCTTGAGCGGCATTCGAATTTCCCACAGATAAAGAATCTTAGTGTCATTCACCCCGTCAAAAGAGATGGAGTTGTAGGCAGACTTGGTTGTGAAAATCCCGTTGTTGCTCCATCTCCAAAAAATCAAGTCGTCGGCGTTAGAGAGGTGGGAGCTGATAACCACAGCCCTCAGGGTAGAGAACTCTCGCCGAGCCTCCGGGCAGAGATTACCAAGAAAACCCAAATCGGTCCGGGATCCGAAACGACGGAACCAATTATAAACCGAGAGGTGTTTGAGAGTAGCCGCCGCAAAAAGAAGAGGGAAACGATAGCGAAACGCTGAGTCGCCATACCATCGCGCATTCCAAAAAGACGTCGCCTTACCATTCCCGATTGAAAAGGAGGTGGAAGAAATGAAGAAAGGGACATTAGCAAGCATATCCTTCCAAATCTGACAACAGCCGGCCGGCGAAGCCCTAGCAGTAAACGGTGGCCTATGGGAGTAGTGTTTCACAGTCAGGAGACGCACCCAAGGGAGCGCCTTAGAAGAGTGGAAAGACCATAAACCTTTCAAAAGCAGAGCAGAGTTGGAATTGCGGAGATTGCGGATACCCAAACCCCCGAATTTAATCGGGCGACATAAATGCTCCCATTTGACTAGACAATGAAAACCGCTGGTTAATCTTTTTCCCTTCCAGAAGAAGTCCCGCCGGATCTTATCGATCGATTTGATAACCCAATTAGGGAGAGAGAAGGCAGAGCAGAAGAAGGTCGGAATGGATGAGAGAACCGAGTTTAAAAGCACCAAACGCCCCCCCCTAGATAGCATAAGGCCCTTCCACCCCGCAAGTCGCTTATCCAGTTTCTCGATGATAGGGAAGTAGTCCGATTTGCGCAAAGCCTTGGGTGATAAAGGAAGACCCAAATATTTTAAAGGAAAACCAAGAGTAGGGCAGCCGAAGAGTGAAGCAAGAGCTTCGGAGTCGGAGCTCGGCAGATTGATCGAAGAGATGGAGCTTTTGCCATAATTGATCTTAAGGCCCGAGGTCTCCGTGAAGGCCTCCAAAATGAGTTTAATGACCCTCGCCGATCTATCAGAACCATCGAAGAAGATGAGGAGGTCATCGGCGAATTGGAGGGTATGGACACTTACGTTACCAATGCCCACCGAAGGGAGGTCGTTAGAAATAGAAACCGCCTGCAGCATTCTGAATAAGACGTCAATGCAAAGAATGAACAGAAGCGGGGATAGAGGATCGCCCTGACGCAGTCCGCGCTTACACGGGAAGGGGGTGCCCGGTATACCATTAAGTAGGACTGCCGTACTGGACGAATGTAACAAATCCATAATCCACCCAATCCACTTGGATCCAAAACCTCTGGCCGAAAGCAAATCGTGCAAGAAAGCCCAATCGACGTGGTCAAAGGCTCTTTCGAAGTCAATCTTAAAAACCGCCGCTTTTTGATTAGTAGATTGGAGATGATGAAGAAGGATATGTGCACAATAAAAGTTGTCAAGAAGTGATCTCCCTTTAATAAAAGCCGTCTGAAAAGGGTTTATAAGAATGACCAAGAGGCGCTGAAGCCTGACCGCCAGAACCTTAGAGATAACTTTTACCAGACTGTTCTCAAGGCAGATAGGCCTAAAGTCGGTTGCGGAAAGGATCCCGCTTTTCTTCGGGATGAGACACAACCAACTATCATTGATCTCACGGAGGTCGAGACACCCGTTGTGGAAATTGGAGAAGAGTTCCATGATGTCTTCTTTGAGCAAGGGCCAAAAACGATGAAAAAACAACAGAGGAAAGCCATCTGGCCCAGGTGCTTTTTCCGGTGCACAGGAGAAAATGGCACTTCTGACCTCCTCCTCATCAAACGGAGCCTCAAGGCTCAGAAAATCCACCTCCGAAGTTGTAGAAGGATACAACGAGGCAAGGTTGAGGAAAGTCCTTCTGTCAGACGCCACCCCGAGTTGCTTTACAAAGAAATCGAGCAAGTGGGCAGCCATTGAGTCGTGAGTCGACCGAAAGGAAGCCCCATCGGCAAGTTGGGAGATGAAGTTTTTGTTGCGACGACAACTGGCTTTAAGGTGAAAGAATTTGGTGTTTGCATCTCCCTCTCTAAGCCATTGCACCCTGGATCTCTGTTTCCATTTAATTTCCTCCTGCAGACACAATTCATCGTATCTCATTTTGAGTAGGGGTCTAAGCCTACATTCCAACACGTTAAGAGGCCTAGCCTCTTCGGCTAGATCGAGCCACTCCATCCACCTAAGGCAAAGATCTTCCTGGTGGGAGATAGAAGACCTTAAACCAGCGCTCCAGGAGCGAAGTGCCGACTGAACGGACTTGAACTTCGACGAGATACCACCCACGATAACGGCCCCACTGGGGAGGGCATTCCACGCCCTAGAGATCGCCTCAGAGATCGACGGGTAGCGGAGCCAGTAGGCCTCGAACCTGAACAGATTGGAAGAAGGCACGAAGGAGAACGCCGTTAGTAAAAGGGGGGTGTGGTCCGACCTGGGCCTCGGTAAGGCACGGAGAGTAGAACGGGGGAAGGAGAGAAGCCAATCATTAGTCACGAATACACGATCGAGGCGTTCGAGAGTGGGGAGGCGCCTGCCATTGGACCACGTGAAACGCCTATTCTGAATGTGGAGATCAATGAGCCCAATATCCGAAACCACTCTTCTGAAGTTGAGGATGTCGCTCAAATTTGAAGGCGGACCATTCTTGTCCCGAGGAGAAAGAAGAACATTAAAGTCACCTAGAGTCGTCCAGAGCCCCACCGACTGAGCTCCAAGGGAACGGAGTTCTTGAAAGAAAGCCGGTTTCAAGGTAGAAGAGGTGGGCCCATAGATGTTGGAGACGGTGAAAAGCAATCCGTCCACCCTTCTTCTCAAAACAATATTAACCGAGAATGCCCCAACCCAATCATGCACGCAATCGAAAAGTGCTGGGTTCCAAGCAGACAAAAGGCCCCCCCTAGTCCCGACGGCGTCTAAAGAGCGAAAATCCCTGAGGTGAAACCCGCAGAAAGAAAGAAACTTGGAGTGGGAGGTGGAAGAAAGCTTGGTCTCTTGAAAGCAGACCACGCAGCATTTTGCATTCTTGATGAAGGTCTTGACCGTGGCACATTTGGTAGGATCATTAAGACCTCGAATGTTCCAACTCAAAATTCTGTAAAACCTGTTTCTAGCCATGAAGACAGAAGATAACCACCACAGCCGAAAGAAGGAACGAAGTGCCAACCTCAGGACGGGGCACCCTCGCCGACGGTGTCTCCGCCCCCAGCAAGAAGACCCGGCAAAGAGGAGGGAGGGATGTCCGAAGAGATAATACCACAGGCTTTCTTGATCTGATGAACTTCCGCCGACGAGAGAGGGTTGTGGAGGTCCGGTCTGGGTAAGGGTGTTGTCTCGATGTTCGGGGCTCCAGGCGCTACTGTCGAAGTAGGGGCAGGAGCCGGGGAGTCGCGAACCAAGGCCGGTGGGGCGACAATACGAGCCGGAGAATAAACGGATCCTCCCGGCTGCGAGCCTGAAGGGACTGAGCCCTCACACTCCGAGAGAGAGCGCACCTGTTTCACAATAATGCTCTTGAGATTCTGATCCCTCAGAAGCGAGGATTTGGTAACCCCTTTGTGTTTGACAGCCAACCGGGGGCTGCGCCACTGTTGCACTTACTTGCCGATTGCGGGTAGAACCAAACAAGGATCCGTGAGCAAGCCCTTCCTGCGATCGTCAGCTTTCCCCTGAGTGCAACCGGACAAAGAGCCCGCGGCACTAGTGGCGCAAGTGGCAGGGATCCCCCGGTCCGCGCACTCCGTCTTTCGTGTGCCCGAGGAGAATGGACAAGCGGCTTCCCCTGAGGTTGACCCCAGCAACAGGGTCGAGGCGGGTCGGGGTGAAGGCAAAGACGGGCCAGCCAATGATTGGAGTGGGGGAAAGTTAGAGTCCGAGATCACCAAAGAGCTCGTCCGATGACGTTGCAGCCCCGACCCACATGCCCTTTCAGAGGGGAGAGGCAGCG
Organism: Tillandsia fasciculata; assembly: GCA_029168755.2. Classification (NCBI taxonomy): domain Eukaryota; kingdom Viridiplantae; phylum Streptophyta; class Magnoliopsida; order Poales; family Bromeliaceae; genus Tillandsia; species Tillandsia fasciculata. The sequence goes on along the minus strand of CM054933.1, from coordinate 26,048,717 downwards.
GAGGATCTGAAGGCGGCCGTATCGTACCCACCGCGGGGATAGAGGAGAACCCCGAGCTCTTGATAAAGTTCTCCTGAGCTTCCACGGTGACAAGATCGAGGTGCCGGTCCGTTGCTTCCCCAAGAAGAATAGGATTAGTAACCTCCCACGAGTCGATTAGGATGGGGATTCGAAAACGTCTATCCTCCACCATCAAGATGAGAACCTCCGGTATAGAGCGAACATCGGAGCAACGAATGCAGATCCTGAAACTGGAGACGTCCCCCAAATCCGTACTGCGGGTATCGCACTCCCACAGCTCCCCAAAGCCGCTAACAGCGGCCTTCACTTCCTCCACGTTCCAGCATAGGACGGGCCAGTTAATTAGCCGGATCCACGCTTTATGAAAAAGACGCCCCCTAGCCTCCTCACCCACTTCCTCCCAGTTGGAAAAAGAAAAATTAATGCCTTCAAAACAAAGAGGGCTACGCCCAATGGCGGATTCCCTAACGTGCCAGCTCGGAAAGAAGATGGCTGACAAAGGAGCCCGGAAGGTGGCCACCCTGAAGTCTGACGGGGAACCCCCAAACATACCTGCCAACCCCTTAGAGAGAACACCCGAATCCAAAGGGGAGAGAGTGCCACTAACCTGAACCCTCGCCACACGACCCGACAAGGAAACCTGGCCAGCCGGAGGCGACGAGCAAGGGAGGAACACGGACAGTCCCCTCGGACGGCGAAGATGGTTGTGCGGCGTCGTAGACCCAGCAACCGGGGAAGCCCTACACCGGGAGGCTGAATGTCCGACGCGCATACAAAGAAGGCATCGGCGGGGCTCCCTGCAACGCGCCGCCCGATGCCCCTTTTCGAAGCACCTAAAGCAACGCCCGTGGAGCAGGGGGCTGAGGATAAATCGAGGAGGTGAAGCTGGTAGGGCCGGGTGTTGGACGAACCCTAAACCCCTGGGCGGCCGAGGCGGAGGCGGCGGACTCAAGGGCGTCGACAGAACCGCATCCATGAAAGAGAAATGAGGGCGGACCCGTGCCCCTCCCTGAGGAGAGGGGGGTGGATCGGAGGTCCTGCAAGTCTGGAGCGGGGCCCCAGCCGGAGCGGAGGGGGCAGCGGTCGAAGGTAGTGTTGGGGAGTTTCGGAGAGGGTATTTAAATCTGTAGCGGGGGCGAGAGGGCGTTTGGGTGGGGAGACTTGAATGAGGAAGACGCGGTCGAGGGGGACCTCTCATCCTCTTCGGAGCTTTTTTCCCGGTCCCTGAACTTTGAATCAAGTTTTATTATTTTATTATATAGTCCTCAAACATTTTATTTTGACACTTGAGATTTTAAACTTTTAATAATATCTCAATTTCGTTTCTAAACATCTAAAGTATTTCATTTTGCTTCTTAATTTAAACTATATATATATATATATATATTACCTGCATCCGTCTCATTTGTATTTTTTTTACTTTATTCAATGCAAAATCGAATGCATGAACTTTATTTTTAATACCACTTGTAGAATTAATGATGCTAATTATTAATTTATAAAGTTCAATATGTTAAAATTATGTAATAAATTTATTTAAAATATATAAATACAGTGCTTACGAATTTCGATTATTACTTGATCCAATCAGTCTCATACCATTTCGAACATGACTTTGTCGAATCCGATTTTCCGTCATTTCGACTGTGGCTCGGTCCAACTTGACTTTTCGTCGTAGAGCAGAATATTAACTTTTTTAAACCAATATATTTATGGTACATAGATGTTGGTAAAAAATATAAAATAACTAAGTTTTGAGGTTCCAATTTAGACTTTTGAGTACCAATCATGTACAAGGTTTTTAAGCTTGAATTTGATATTATGAATATCAATTCTAAATTTAATAAAAAAAAAATAATTATATTTCGAATTTAAAATCTCGAATACTAATAATTAAAATTTGTGTTACTTATGCTATAAACGATAAATATATATATATCCAAGTAAGTTATGTAAAATTATTTGTGAGAATATCATGCTACAAATTGAGATGAATTCATTTTTGGACGCATCTTCATATACTTGTCACAAAATAAGAACTCATTCAATTGGCCTTTCATTGTGCAAAATCAGAGTGGTTGTTAAATTGTACCCAACATAGTAAATCGGGTCATAATTGTGCGACACCTCTTGGCTTGTTATTGGATTTGCTTGTTTCGACTTTCGAGTGGTATTACTGCAAAAGGAACATACACATAAAGTACCAATCCAAAATTGATGAACCAAGACCGATAAAAACTGGTTATATCATTGCGGTCAATTTACCTTATACTGTACACGATAAGAACGTGCAGTGTTACGGGCACAAGACTCTGACTCAAGATTTTTTTTTTTTTAAAAAAAAAACACTAATAAAATAAAATAATATAATATATATATATGCAATTTAGTTGTTCATCACTCTTTAATCCAAAAGAGTATTATTTAGCGGGATAATCAGTAACGAAAGCTTTTGATCTTCGTACAAATTATTGAAGTAAGCAATCTGGAGTGTTTGTTTTCTCGAAGATTAATCTAACAGAACCGATCTAATCTTAAAATTGATAGGGCGGACACAGAATTCAAACTTAGAATATTTTAACATAGATGGTACTTAAATACGACAATAGTATCAAATTACTTAAATAATTGATCTGATCGTAGTAGGAATCAGTTCACACTTTTAGTTTTCACAGTGCTTAGTGCTTAGTGCTTAATCCGTGTATCTCACACTTGCAACCATTTGATTTGGGCCAATTTGTTCAAATCTTGTCCCTTGGTGCTCATGGATATGTTGTTCGAATTAATATAATTTAAATCTGTTCAAAATCTTTTAATAAATTATTGGTAGAAGCAATGCAAAATAATATTATTGGTCAAAATAAACAGAATTTTTCATTAGCTGCTTGTTATATTTTTTAAGACTTGTAACTTTTTTATATTTATTTTTTTCGTAATTCAAATTTAACACGATAAGAACATACTGTGCCGTACTAATAATATAAGCAGGTTGTTTTTGGCTGAACAATTTATTTAAAATTTTAAGATTTTTGAGGAATAGTTTAACATATGTGGTAATGCATTTAGGCCACTCAAAATGTTCCTAGTGAGATAATATGTACAAGAATTATCTCAACTTATTAATTAAAATAAAGATAGAGCCATACTATTCAGAGTATTAGTGTATTTGTAATTTTTTAAAAAAAAGTATAACATTTTAGAGTTTTAATTAGGTACTTGTATTTTAGAAATTGGCGTGTTCATCTTAATTCTTAATCTATATATGAAGGATATAATTGTCTTTCTGTACTAGAAACTGATCAAATTTTTTATGTCTCAAAATCAAAATTAAAATCAAAATCAAAATATTTTGTTCTCGTGGAGACTTTTATATCTCAAAATTAAAATTTAATTTATTTGATATATTCCACACCATTCAAAATATTTAAATATTAAAAATTATATATTTTTAACATTAATTTCTCATTAATCGTATTATATTTTTTTTATTATATGGTTGATATTATAAATTATTTGATGTCTAAATTATAGACTTTCAAAACTTTGGGACTTTTTTATATGGACCTTTTATGAATGCAGATCATGTTTGTCAAATAAGATTTTATTTTTAAGAAAATTATAAAATATTTGATGTAACATATTATTTATTTCGTTTATTTTTTAAAAAATTAATTTAGTGTTAAAATTTTGCGCAAGATAAAATGCAGCAAAAAAAAAAAAAAAATCAAATAAAACTAAATTTGAAAACTTGAGATCCGATCTCAAAAATCAAGCAAAATAGAACCGCTTATATATTTAAGATTAAAAAAAAAATTAATTTTCATCTTTACACAGAAAGATTTACAATGCAATGTGATAATCGTAGAGTTTGGTTTTCTTGAAGTCGCATCCGCGTCCGGTCTTTACGGGTATCCACACGAGATTACTGATCAAATCGAAATTTTCACCGGAGCGCTAGTGGATATTTAGAAAAAAGGAAGATGAGGGAAAAGATGAAGACTAGAATTTTTTTTCTTCTTATAAAGAAGAATATATATAATTTTTTTATAATTATTAAGATAAATTTAAAATTAGATTTAAATTTATTTTATCCCTAATTGGTTCAATCGATTAAATCATAATTTAATTCGACTTGAATTCAGTGCTTGATCAAATCAAATCAATAATTCAATAATTGTACTTAAGTCTTCTCACGACTCACTAACTATTAGTAAGTTCTCTCTTACAACATTTGCATTTTAATATTTCTAATTTGTAATAATTATTAATTAGTCCAATTATCAGCATATTGATAACTAAATTCTCAGGCGATTCAAAATCGCAATCTAATTATCCGATTAGTCATAACCTCTTGTGTGTGTGTGACTTAATAGGTTCTATTTTATCTGATAGTGAGATATATTGTGATCACCATCAATAATATCGCTGAAACTCTTTTCAGTGGGTCAGAACAATTCCAACTCAACCCAATAAGAATCATCGATCATCCAGATAATTCTCGTGAGTTTCACAATTCGCCAGTGACGCCTGACAGTATATAGTGGCATTCCAATATAATAGAATATTGAATCTCTATGTGCATTTAACGTGTGATGCAATTCTTCTATCAGGAGTTCCGACAAGACGGAGGTCATGAAATTGCTCGTCAAACTCCACCATATGTCATATGTTAAATTTATTCGACTCGAGTTTTTAATATCGGAAACACTTTTCGTTATTTATTCTGCCCTGACCAAGATCTTCTAAACTCGATCTCATAAATTATATAGGACTAACTTCCTTGTCCACTAAGGACGATAGATTTCATATAGGTGCACACTCTATTCCTATAACGAATCTACTACAGCCAATATGCACCGCAAGAACTATGACACCCAAGAAATTTGGATTAGTACTATATATAAATTATATAATATGACTAAATCTCTTAATCCGGTTATAGCATTTTGGGTAATAATAAGACCAAAGAGGTTAAGAGTGTTGAACGTACTAGAGTTAGAGTAATTCTAGAATGGGTGATCCCCTGGGAAGTTGGGGGTGTCACAAGAACTCAAATAGCTATAAATCAAGTGTATATACAGTTAAACTACAGTAACCCCATTGTGAATAGTCGAGGCGCCGTAGGTCAAAGGACCAGTCACACTACTGCAACATCGAGTAAACCACTAACGAGTGAGTAGATATCCAAGTGACTTCCCGTGATGATCAAGCTCGGTACTCTTGTTCTCCAACAATCACTTACACATTCGCTATAGTGTCTCCACACTGTTGACTCGATACTCGTCTACCCTAAAAGAGAAGAGACGTGCACACCAATCTCACCTGATCAATGATTGTCCCCGTGATGATCCATTGATCGGGAGCATTTACGAATTAATTACTAATGATATGTCTCAAATTCTCAACTTTTGAGAATACGTATCATTATCTTATTAATTTTTTAGATAATTTATGGACATATACACAATATGAATGAAAATAAAAATTCAATTACATTCATAATGTAAAAAGTCAAATACAAATTTATATCCTAATAAGAATACATGTGTCGATCTGGTTGGCTTCTAGGATATATATCTAACACTTAGTTAGAAATGTAAAACAATTAGATTTCGAACTCAGAATCTCGAATACCAACCATAAAATTTTTTGTTACTTGCACTAAGGGCAGAGATGATCGATAATAAAAAATAAAAACACGACTTAACATTTTAATACTTTTGACCACTCTTAAAACGTGAAGAGATATAGATCCTAATAGAACGAATATTTGAAAAATATTTTTTGTACACTTTAAATAGGTATATATCTTACATCCCATCTATTTAGAATGAGCTGAATTTTACTAGTCACTTTAAAGTGAATAGTGAAGAAGACCCCCCCTTTTAGATGGATGGAACGTATATCATACATACCATTTGGGATGTATGGATAGTATTGCTTTAAAAATTTTATGGACAACATATGAAAATCAGTTTGATTTGGAATGACCCGGATAAGTACTGTACAGTAAAGACGAGCAATGTTACAGGTACATTCAGAAATAAGTGTATATTATACGTCCAATCCATCCAAAAATAAAATGTCACTTATTAGTCATGTAGTGAGTGACACTTTATTTTTGAGTAAATGATGCACAGGATATACACATTTTTAAAAAGATATAAATAATTTTTTTTTTCCGACTAAGGCAAGTGCCCAAGCTGCGTTAAAACAAATAGAGACCCCTCTCAACTATTATGCATTTTTAAAGCTGACCCTTGCGGTTTTCTTTTTTTGTACCTTTTAGCTTCGAACTATTTTTTATACAAATTCCTATACTTAGTAGTACAACTAAAGATTTTATTAAATTTAATAAGAATATTAGTCATTGATGATGATGTAGTTTAATTTTATTTGCTAAGAAGTAAACTAAGCTAGAATTACATAAACAAACTGTCATATTTGAATTTTGCTATGCTAATGTACAGTTATACTATTTGTGCATTTGAGATTGAATGGCGTAGATTTTTCATTATTTTGGTCAATACAAGATTTTTAAAGTTTACATATACATACGATGTGAAAAATATAAAAAATGTGTAATTGATCCCAAAAAAAAAAAAAAAAAAAAAAAAAAAAAGCAATTGGCCGGGAAATGGGAATCTGAACTGCACGCGCGATTCGACGTTGGTCCTTTCACCGAAACTGAATGAGGCCAAAAAAATAAAATAAAAAAAAGAGAAAAAAGTTGATAGTGTAGTCCTTTCATGCTTTTGATCAGGAACAGGTGGAGGTTTTTTCACTTTTTTGAGCCCTATATCCGAACAAATGTCCAATCTAAGCTTATTAAAAATATATATTTTTAATTTTTTTTAAAAAAATTTAGACCAATTTCATTCGAATAAATTAAAAAAATAATAATAATTTAATATTATTAATATGAACTAATTAAAAATTTTTTTTCCTCCCAACCTATTTTCTAAATAATTTAATAATTTTATTAATTTTAATCATTATTTATTATTATTATTATTATTATTATTATTATTTTATTTAACTATACTATTTATATTATTAAATATCTGATAAAATTACACACTCAAAAATAAAATTTGATATTATTAAAAATAAATATAATACAAAATAATATAATTATATACTAAATATAAATAAATATAGTATTAATATTATTATTATTAGACATTCGATATAATTAAATATTTAATATGACTATACACTAAATAATATGAATATAAGTAAAAATAATACGACTATACATATTTATTTATATAATTAATTATTCGATATGACTATACACTTAACGTGACAGTTGATATAACTAAAAAATCAATATGATATTAAAATAATATAACTATATATTATATAAAAATAAAAGTGATATAACTATACAGTAAATATAAAGTGTCTTGAAAAATAGTAAAGAAAGAGAAAGAAAAAAAAATTCTCTCTCCTAATTAACATACAAACTCATATTAATAATATTAAATTATTATTATTTTTTTAATTTATTCAAACGAGGTTAGATTGATTTTTTTTTCTTTTTTAAAAAAAACAGACTAGATTGAAAATATTTTTTTTAGATAAGATTAAGTTAGGCATTACTTCCTTATATTCAAACCTCACTTACTCTCACATGCATGTGTAAAAAAAAAAAATGGCCGACATAAAAAAGGTTATTCGCGTCTTAACCACGACCGACCTCGACTCAAGGCAAGTCATCGGACCACCTCAGCTGAATGATAAGAGGAGGTGAGGCCAGGATCAGCTATCGGCTGCTCGAGCCGTAAAAGAAAAGATTCGGATAGGAAAAGGGACGGGATCTGGGGCGTTAATCGCATAACTTATTTCGAAATAGTAAGCAGCGCGCAGTATCGAAAAGTATCGAGAATCACTTCTCCGCGCGTTAATTTTAGGGATGAACGTAGACGGAAAAGAGTTACTATCCAACCGAGAATTAATCAACTTAAAAGGAAGTAGTTGAGAAATGCGTGATTATTTTCCTTGAGTTACGCCGATTACCCAAAACGACGATTATACACCTAGTTCGAGCGACTATAAATAATTGAACCATCGAAAAAAAATGGATCCTACAATCTCGTAAGCCAGTGACCATCCATACTTTTCAATACCTTCAATTTCTACATCTACTTTTTTTCTAGACTATACCTTCATATATACCAACATTTTCCGCTTTTCTTACAGTTTTTCTAGAATAAATTTACAACTTTTTCTTACCGCTTTCCTAATTAGCCTTTCATACCCGCATTTACAACTTTTCTAGGAGCCGTTCTAAATGTAATTGTTATCTTGTAACCCTTTCTCAAGCAATATAATTTCTAATCGGCTGTTCAGACTATGCCAATTTTTGTTTCCAAATATCGGTTCGGCTCCTCTAGGTCGAGCTCTATTGAGAGTTTAATTGAAAAGAACCCCGCTGAGTAGATCCCTTCTCGACCAAATCGTTTGGCACGCGTCGCATCACACTCATAGAGTCAACTTGGAGACCGACCGCGAATCATATCTGGTCAACGATCAGCGGCGCATTTTCGGTCCCATTAAGAAGTAATTTTGTTTTGTTTTGCTTATATTTTTGTAAAAAAATAAATAACTATTTATCTTTCAAATAAAATAAATAATTACATGCTAACTAAGTATAACAATAAGAAAAAAAATTACCAATACATTAAACTACATAAAATTAGAGCTTAAAAATTAAAAAGAGTGGTAACAATGATAAGTGAGGCTTTAAATTTTTATATTTTTAAATTTATTTTAAATATTTTTTCAAATTGTACAAGTCACTATAATGGTTCATCCACTGGGTACTCGCTTAAAAAGTTGGTGATTTCATCTCCACTGTAATTAAAGGAAAATATTAGTTGTACATTTCAAAAAAAATGTATATCTTACATTTTATTTATTTTAAAATTGAATAAATTTTATTCGTCATTGTATAGTGATGTGTGGAAGAGCTTACATTCTTGATGAATGGGATGTGTATCGTACACTCCAAATAGGGTATACAAATAGCATTGCTTAAAATTAAAAGCTGTCACACATGCCTTTTTACTGCACACTATGACGTTTCCAACAAAATTTTAAATTTTAAATTTTTAAATTTATACATAACTATAATTTAATAAATTTACACATACTCACTAAATTGGAGAGCTATCTAACAAAATTTCGCAAATTTTGCTGGACCACAATTTTAATGTATAGTTCTTCTCATTTGATGATTTTAAACTTTGAAGTTGGAATCACTTATTTCTTCTTTGTGTGTATAAAATAGAAAAAAATATCCAACCAATATTGTTATAGTCGATCAAAAATAGAAGCAAATTTTATATTATTAATATTATTTAAAGATCGTCTAGATATATTAAAAAAATGAGCATTTTATCTAGAACTAATATTTTACAGTTGTTTTTTTTAATAATTTAAAAAAATTAATGCTAAGATTGGGAGGCATATTGAGGTGTATAGGTGCTAGCTAGCGCCTATTTTGAACACTGAAACATGAGATGAATTTAAAAAAGGATGTGGAAGGATCCTCGAAAAGAAGAATTTTGGGGATTCAGGTTTCGGTAAAATGAAGCATGTCTAAGACTTAAAGAGGGCAAAGTCAAAAGCGCCTTTGAGATTCAAACTTCAAACAGTAGATATTGATGATGTTGAAAACAGATGTGTGGGTCCTTTTCTGGATATAGCCTTAATTATATAGATATGCCAGATTTGAATGGAAGCTTAAAATTTTACCATTTTATTTTTTCTAGGAGTATGTGTAATGTAGAGATCCTTCGCTTGTAGATGCTCTCCCGCACTGCACGCTTTCGCCATGTGAAGTCGCTTACCTCCGAAATAGTTTTTGCTCAGTCATGTTCTTCTTTGCTCGATCTCACTTCTGGATCAACGGTAGAGATATGAGAGTTTGAACATGCATTTTGAGAGTTGACTGACTCTTGAAGCCTCGAGGAACACATCTTGATGCCGAATTTGCTGGGAGTGGTTTTTGTTCAGCTCAATGTCGGTCCGAATTAAAGGCTGAGACTTGAGAAGCCCAAGTCTCCGACTGTTATTTCAAGGCTCCGATACTACCTTTCAATAATCAAACCCGTGTCGTGCTTCAGGCCTATGATTTGTTTGCCAACTGTTGGGTCGAAATGTTGCGCTGATCGTTCACCGGACACGGTCCGCGATCAGCCGCTGAACTAATCCTTAAGATGTGATGTATCGTATGCCAAAGTATCAAGCGATTAGACCGAAACCACTCGACCGGATTCTTCTTAATCAATCTCTCGACATAGTTCGGTCTGGAAGAATCGAGCCGGAATTTGAAGACAAGAATTAACACGGTGTGAATAATTGATTTGAAAATTATATTGCTCGAGAAATGATTACAATGTAACAATTACAATTAGAACTACTCCTAAAAAAAAGTTATAAAGAAAACAGTAAATGCGGATACGAAAGGTTAGCTATGCAAGCAGTAAAAAAAAAATGGTAAAATTAGTCAAAAAAAAAAAAAAACGGTAACTATAGATATGAAATGTATTGAAAAATATGGATGGTCATTGACTTACGAAGTTGCATAACCCCTTTTATTTGATATTCGATTATTTATACTTGTTCGAATCAGATGTGTAATCATCGTTTTGAGTAATCAACATAACTTAAGAGAAATTATCGCGTATTTCTCAACTACTTTATTCTCCTCAGTTAGATAGCAACTATTTTTCGTCCACATTCATCTCCTAGATTAGTGCACCGAGACGTGATCTTTGGCACTTTCCAATTCGGAACGTAGCTTGCCATTTGTAGCTCGAGCACTTGACTCTTGATCTTGGATTCGACTTTTGCTATCATTTGGCCGAAACAATTCGATAATTTACATTCAGCCGGAATCGGTCTCAGTTGAGACGCGAGTATCTTTCGTTGGTTTTTTTTTCCATCAGCTGATATTCTCGGCAGATGATTTGCATCACGGGTCGTCTTTTGACTTGATCAAAACGTATTCCACGTGACGATAATTTTGACATCAACCCCAACCAAAACTAGTAACAATAATATAATCTATACATTCAAAATTAAAATATATTTTGTTTTACGTTTTTTTCACTCAAAGAATAATATTTTATTTTATCTTATTAAAAAATAATTTTTAAAAAAAAAATTGGGACGAAAAGAGTATAAATTTACAACCCTGCTTTTTAGTGAGCAGCGACCTTTGTAGTTTTTTATGAAAAGCCACTCTCATTAATTTGAGATTCTCTAGGTCGAGGGAAAAAGAAGAAAGCAAGAAAGGAAGAGATTAAGGAAGAGAGAAGAAATGTCGAAGGTCCAAATCCTCAACGTCTCCCGCGTCTCCGTTCCCGAAACCCTAAGCCCTCCTCCGAACGGCCCCGTGAAGCTCTCCGTCTTCGACCTGCCGTGGATCGGGCTGCCCCCGATCCAGCGCCTCTTCCTCTTCCCCCAAACCCCCGCCCTCCCGGGCTTCCCCGCCCTCGTCGACGCCCTCAAATCCTCCCTCTCCGCCACCCTCCTCCGCTTCCACCCCCTCGCCGGCCAGCTCGCCTTCGTCCCCGCTACCGGCCTCGTCGAGATCGACTGCTCCGCCCCCCTCCCCGGCGTCGCCTTCGTCGAGGCCGAGGCCGCCGCCGATCTCGACCTCGCCCGCCTCGTCGCCGACCCAGTCCACGACGCCGCCGCCTTCCGGAGCCTCGTGCCGGAGCTGGACGAGCGGGAGCTCCCGGCGCCTGCGCTGGCCGTGCAGGTCACGGCGTTCCCCGCCGGCGGGGCGGCCCTTGGGCTGTCCGTCCACCACTCCGCCGTCGACGGCCTCGCCCTCTGGCTCTTCGTCGACGCCTGGGCCGCCGCCTGCCGAGGGGCCGCCGCGCCGCCGACGCCGCCGACGCACGACCGCGCAGCGCTGTTCCCCCACCCCTTCGCCGACGAGATCGGGCGGCAGCTGCTCCGAAGCTTGGCCCCCGATTTACCCATCGTAAGTGGTAGTGCGGTATACGTGGCAACCACATGAAAGCGCTATTGATTGCATTTTAAAGAAACGCACAATTAGACAATTAGACAACCCATTCCGTAACTTGAGTTTGCTATATATATATATATATATATATATATATATATATATATATATATATATATATCTAAAAAAAATATTCAGTTAATTTGTGAAGTGATCCATCCTACTATTAGATGATGAGTGTAAATTTTTAAGATGTACACATAGAGCATTGGCCTTTTGTATACTGTCGCACTATCTCACGTTATCTCACATAGGGCTAGTGCAAAGCTTATTCTTGATTTTCGCTACTTCGTTCTAACGACTAACTTCTTCACGTACCATCGATCATCATCTACAAGACGAAATCTCCAACGTTCCAGTGCGACGGCGCCGCCGATCTCGCCCGTCGAACGTTCGTGCTCGACTCGGAGCAAATCCGGACCCTTAAAAAGCGCGGGAGCCCGCGCGGCGGCGAATCCCTCGCCCCGACGACCTTCGTCGCCGTGTCGGCCCACGTGTGGACCGCCATGGCAAGGTCCAAGCCGCTGAACCGGGCCGAGCCGGCCTGCCTCAACTTCCTAGCGGACTGCCGCGCCAGGCTCGACCCGCCGGCCCGTGAGGGGTACTTCGGGAACTGCGTCAAGGTGTGCTCCGCCGCGGCCGCCGCGGGCGATCTGATCGGCGAGGAGGGGTTCGCGCGCGCGTGCGCGGCGATCCAGAGAGCGATCCGCGAGTACTTGATCGAGGACGTGGGGAAGGAAGTGCCCGAGGAGAGCAAGATGCGGAGGGTGGTTAACATGTCCGGTTCGAACCGGTTCAAGGCGTACGACGTCGATTTCGGGTGGGGTAAACCGGGCCGGGTCGAGCTGGTCTCCATGAACTACGACGGGGAGGTAGTTATGGTGTGCGCGAGAGACGGGGATGGTGTTCAGGTCTCGGTTGCGGTTGATCCGGCCCACATGGAGGCGTTCGCCTCCAACTTTTACGATGCTTTGCGCGCTTCATTTTGTACCCAAAAAAATTAACTTCCTTTATTAATTAGTGTCTAGGGAAATTATTATCTCCGATGTGATGTGGTTTCGTGCGGTCCAGTTAATAATGAATTAATAGTTTCTCTTTTAAGATGCCAAATACATATACACTTAAACTTACTTGTGTTATCAATGGGTGGTGTCTATTTGCTTAATTAATTACGAGTATATATATATATATATATATATATATATATATATATATATATCTAGCAAAATATTTATACGACTTTTTCATACAGTTTGCTGGTTATTAACGAGAAAGTCAAATTGACTAGGTGATTAAAAGACATACTACAATGGACTTTGAATATTACGAGGATTGATATCTCATAACATAATAAAAGAATGGCAAGAGTTTTGAATTTAATTTGAATAGTATGATTCTTTTCATTTTTAATTAAAATATTTATGACCAATTACTCACAAAATTTGTTGCAATGTCTGTAAGATTGGACATAAAAGCAAAGTAAAAAAAATGTACATAACTAATATAAACTATGTACCATTTTGAATCATTTATTCAACTTTTTAAAATTTTAATTTTAATTTTTTAATTTTTTAATTTTTAATTTGTGTGATTTGAATTCATTCAACAGTATTTAGACTTTAAAATTTAAGATATTTACATATTTTAATAAATTTGTAGTTACGCATGATGTATAAAATACTAAGTAAATCTATAAAGATAAATGAAGTATTTAAACTTTGAAGTTAGGAATTGATAGTAAAATTAAAATTTGAAAGATTGAATAGCCAATTTAAAATGATGCATAATTTATATAAATTTTGTATTTTTTTTACCTACAATATAATCTAAGGAGTATAATTAATTAACTCGATAGGTTACTTTTGCACTAAATTATAATAAATCTCCTACCGTTTTGAAAACAAGCTCTTTTTTGAGACATCACTTTACTAAAGAAATTAAAAAATTCCTCAAGTGGCTGTTTTTTTTGGAGCTAGCTCTCCAAAAATTTGGGAGTTTTGGAAGTACCAAGAAAAGTGCAATTAAAAAATATTATGTATATTTCGATAAAAGACTTTTATTTATTATATAGTTCGTAATTATAATATAAATTTTGTATTTATACCACAGAATGGAAAAAAAAAAAAAATTTAATTTTTTATCACTTTGCGCTAAATCTATTTTGTCTAAATAACATTAGAAGGCACGCGGTATCAAGCAGGCTAAGAATGATTTTGGATCTACTAACGGGCCATTAAGGACGAAAAACAAACCGGCCCAATATTACAATGCCTTTTTCTCATCGTTTTCTCGGCCCAAATTCCAACTTGGACGTACAAGGTGGTCCCAAAGCAAGAAGATCATGAAGTGTTTTTTTTTTTTAAAAAAAAAAAAAAAAAAATCTAGTTATTTTACATTTCTAATTAAAATTATTTTTTTAAAAAAAAATAAACGAAGTAGATAGTATTTTTTTTTTTTCAAAAATAAGAATTTTTACTCTCGAAATTATTGACAATTCAAATTCGGATTTAAAATTCAGGCACTGCTTGGAGGGGTGATTTTTTTTTTGTTAAGTACATCTTTTCGATTTATTAAAAAATTCGAGCCGTTTGGTACATACCTTCAGAATGAAATATTATATTCGATTTTTAAATTATTATTTTTTGAATAAAATAAATTACCTTAGAGTAAAATACACTCTCCAATCAAATATAAAGCCAAGAACTTACTAGAAGTAAACAAATTTAAATTATTAAATTTTAATTAACGAAATTATTATTGAATATCTTATTCCTTGAGATGGATCTGGTCATTAAATTCATTGAGGGAAAGAGTACAAACCAATTAAACTCGGTAAGAAAGCAATTGGGGAAGAAGCAGTCCAAACATTCTGCAACGATTTCTTTCCTTCTGGAAACTCCCTAATTTAGCTGACATCCAGCAAACCGAAGATACTTCGCTGAGAGCCAGAAATTTTTTTCCTTGTGTAGATAACAGATATAAGGTCCAAAAGTTTTGAGGCAAACTTATCACAGCCATGTGTACCTAAGTTTATATATATTGTTGGAAAAGGACCAATAAAACTCTGCATCATATGTATTGATTAATTTAAGCTGATCAAATGTCGAAGACTGTCCAGAGACAAGTTACCCACTTCGTTTATTTTTAAAATAAACTTAGCTGAAAATATGAAGCAACTAGATTTCAAAGTCGGGATCTCAGATATCAACTATCAAGTTCTTTGTCACTTGTCTTAGGGACGATTGATCGCTCTAATAAACTATAAAAATTAAAAGAATATACTTTTATGTAATTTTGTACAGAAAGAGGGTAGGCATATTCAACCGACATCGCTAGCTGAATCGCCACACATTTGCTTGCAATTTTAACAATTCAAACCGAAACATTATAGTTTGATGTGCTTGACAAATTTATTGTATCCAGTTACTAATTAATGTAAGTTTTCAATGAAAACTTACATTAATTAAAAGTTCATGGGTTGTATAGAAACAAGTTCAATGAATCCCCAACCTAATCAAAAAGTTTGTTTTGATGGCAAATCTCTTCTTTATCCATTTTTTGAATCAATTTCTTATCTTATATTAATATCTTCCTTCACATTTATGACCACCTCCATGAACTAAACATACAATCAAAGTCTTCAACAAACTTACAATATTTGGTTTTGAGTTGATTGGGAGCAGGAAGAAATTTATT
Organism: Tillandsia fasciculata; assembly: GCA_029168755.2. Classification (NCBI taxonomy): domain Eukaryota; kingdom Viridiplantae; phylum Streptophyta; class Magnoliopsida; order Poales; family Bromeliaceae; genus Tillandsia; species Tillandsia fasciculata. The sequence goes on along the minus strand of CM054933.1, from coordinate 26,032,954 downwards.
TGATTTGATTGAGTCTACTATATCAAAACCAATAATAATTTAAAATTTAATATCACAAAAAAAAGTTAAAAAATTTGAAATCAAGAGTGCAATTAATCTTTAAGTCTGTGTTTGATTCAGATATAAATTAGAACAGCTTATTTAGAAAATAAATATATAAAAACTAAGATTAATTTTGCGTTTAGATGAAAATTATGTTGTTCTCGATAATAAAAAAAAAAACAGCGTTTGGATAATTAGATTGGAATAGTAAGAATAGAAATAAGTATAATTATAAATTTTAAATTTTAAATAATAATATTTTATCTAATTAATTAATTAAAATATTAATTAAATAATATTTTAATTTTTTAATTAAGTATTGCTAGATAATCCTACATATTAATTGATAAATTAATTAACAAAAATGATTATTGTTAATAAATAATTTAATAATTTAATAAATTAATTAGTTAGTTATTTAATAGTTAGATAATTAGTTAATAATATAATTAGATTAGTCAAACTAATTAAAATTATATTTATTTTAATTAAACTTATTTTTAAATAGTAACAAATTTATTTAAAAAATAACTACAACAGTAAAACTAACCTTCAACCAGCTTATTTTAAAAAATTAAAAAAATAAAATAAAATAAAATATTATTTTAGTCTTTATTTTTGAGCCTGCATAAAAAAGAAAGAGACGGTTTGATAAATGAGCAATGCTTACACATGTATGATATACACCCCATCTATCGAAGGGTGGGGTGTATAGTTAGTTAATTCGAATTCGGCAAAAATTCGGTACGGATATAATACAGATATAAGACAGATAAAATTTGTATCATAGTTTTAAAATTTGTCGAAAAATTCAGTTAAAAAATAAATTCGTCAATTATTCGGATAAGTGATTTATACAAGAATAATATGTTTACTAATTAAAAATTCAAGATAAAAAATTCGTCTATTAAATTAAAATTTTTCTTCTAAATTTATACTATTAGCATAAATAATTATAATTTTTAAAAATACTTTAATCAACTTACTTTAGAAATAAACAAAATATTCATTCAGAAAAAAAAAAAAAAAAAAAAAAACAATTCTAAGGGATATCTTGCAAAGAACAAAAAAATATCAATCAATCAATCAATAGATAGAAAATATATATAAAGAAAAAAATAAATTAATTAAAAATAAATATTAATTTCACTCACAACTCACCAAAATTATAAATTACCACACAAATTTACAGAATCACAACTCACAAACTGGTGGCCGCGAGGAAGATGACGTGCGGCACGCGGTTCACAGGGTTTTGATGGCGAGCGACGAGCGGTTTGGGAGGGTTCCGATCTGATGGCGACTTGATAACAGAAGAGAAAATGAGATGAGGTAGGGTGGGATGGGCCTCTGTTGGTGTTTTTTTTTTTTTTATTTTTTATTTTTTTTTTTTCTTTGAAAGAGAAAAAATATAGGTGTCGAATTTTTTTCTCGAAAATTCGGAATTCAACAATTCACGAATAACACTTTTTGGTTCAAAAATTCGTGAATTATTTTGAATTTTTAAAAATATTTGGAAACGACACATTCAATTCAGATTTTCAATAATTTACGAATTAACTAATTAAGAAGTATTCTTTACTAATCATTTTGAAATGACAAATAAAATTTATTTCATTTTAAGATAAATAAAATATAAGATATAGATTCTATTTAAAATATATATTATTCTATATATATATATATATATATATATTTTTTTTTGATAAATATACTGGCAAAGTGAGAAGACAGTACAATTCGAGTTGTGCTTTTGGAATCGACTGGAAAGCAGTCCACTCGATTGGGACGTCCGTGATTTCTATTCCATTTTCTGAGGTGATTTTGGCTGATCAGGTAACACATGAGGACCACGTGAGGACGACAATTAATGCTCGGGACAGAAAAAATCTCATCGACATAAACGACGAAGCAAGTAAACCACGCTATTTACTTCTAAAAATATTTTTGTCCTCCTTTTTCTCATTCAGCACCCAATTTTGTCGTTCTACTTGTCGCTTTCAGCACGGAAGAGACAAGTAAACGATATCACTCTCTCTCTCTCTCTCTCCTCTGTGATCGTGAGCTCGATCCCTTTACTTTTTTGTTTTTTTCCTTTTTTTTTTTTTTTCTCATCAAAGGAAACAAAAAACAAAAAACAAAAAAAATCCTATTTCTTCATACAATTATTATTATATGTTATTAGCATAATCTTATTAAATTATCGGTGAAAGTGTTGATATTTGTTGTTTGCTTTTCTTAAAGTTCAGAGCCGCGCGTAAACACATTTACATATTATGTTGTTATTTTTAATCATTAACTGAATCCCAAAAAAAAAAAAAAAAACTTGGAGATTTGTGATTTTTAGAATTTATACAAGCAAAATAATTAGTAAAATGAGAGTGAAAATTAGACCGAAGAAATTATTCTACAATAAGCAATTCAATAGATAATTTTTTAAATCTTAAATCTTAATAATTTATAAATATAATCTAAAAAAAAATTAATGTCATAACACATGCGCATTGTTGGAACTGATATTCACATTGTTATCGATTATATAACTCATAATCTAAAATTTTAAAATAAAATAATATGAAAAGGAGACATAATAAAAGAACTAATACTTTATTAATATATATATTTTTTTTTATCTTAGTTATGTGTCAGTATCTATGATAACTAATTCATCTAATTACACCCATATAGCTATCTATACCTCTATATGATTTCTCCTATTTTTTGCCACGTGTCAAATTTTCTTTCACTCTTCTCTTTTTCAATTCTCAATGAATTAATGATAGACTCTTCACATTTCTAACCTCCAACTCTTCTTATTCCTAACTCTCAATGAATTAATTATAAATTCTTTCCATTCCCAACCTCCAACTCTTCTCACTCCCTACTTTCAATGAATTAATTATATCTCCCCCTTTTTGAGTTCTTTTTATTATTATTCTTCTTCTCTCCTTCTTTCTCTAAGCCACTACCTCCCTCTTCACTATCTCCGTTGACAACAACGCTCTCTCCCTCGACCCCTCCACCCTCGATCCTTGCCTCCTCCTTCTCGTCGTGGAGAACCTCCAAATCTCCTTGCCCTCCTCTTCCTCCTCCTCCTCCAAGATCAAAATCTCCATCGTCCACTTCATGGCCACCTTCGTCCAATCCAACTCTCCGTTTTTGAAAATCTTCCACCCCCGACCTCACCGAAAATCTAGACCCGATCCTCGTCTTCTTTAGCCGCACGGGGCATCGCTCATGATCAACTCCTACCTATCGCCGCCGCTGCCACCGCGACCGCCATCGCCGATAAGAATCCTCCACTTCTCCGCCTACTCGTCCTTCTCATCCTCCGCCACCGTTGTCGCCGTCACCGTAGCTCATTGAACGTGAGCTCTCTCTCCTTCTCTCTCTAAACTTCATTACATTCCTATATATGTCTTAGATTTTAATCCTGAGTGAATAAATATTCTACTCTGATTGTTGCTGATAGATTCTTATGTTAGGGTTGAGAATGATTATTTTTTTTTTTTTTTTCTAATAGGTTGATACGGGAGTTTTAAAATAAAGTATTTAAAATTTTTCTATATAATTTTTTATTTTTATTTATATTATGAGAAAAAAAATATATAAAAAAAATATTTTGATAATATTTACCCGCCGCATCGCGCGGGTAACTACACTAGTATATAATTAATAAGTCATAACAGATAACAAATTAAAATTTTATTTTGAATAATTACAAATTTTACTTTGATTCTATAAACTTTTAAACATAATCAATATATAATTTAAATAACCTCTATTTTTAACTAAATTTTAGATTAACATCGGTTTACTATTTCCTACACACATATACTTATATATATAAAAAAGCAAATAAAAGTTTTGGATCTATCAATTCTTTTTTCTTTTTTCTTTTTTCTTTTTTTTGTTCAGAATACCCCTCAATTTTTAAAATTTATTGGTATTTAGACAACACTAAATAGTTTTTCTAGAATTTTATCCTTCAATAATTTATTAATCTATCAACCAATAACATTTAAAATTTTAATTAAATTAACTTTGATAAATAAACTAAACTAATTAAATCTAGGAATAATTGCCTGTGTAACCCTGAAATCTGAAGAAATATCTGATTTACCCCTCTTATTTTTTTCTTTCCAATATATATCCTTCATACGTTCCACCGTTATTAAAAATACTCATACCGTTTCCCTTTGTTAAGTTAACTAGGGTTAAACTAGAGTTAAATAATAATCGGAGTTGAAAACTATTAGATATACCTATTTTGCCCGGGTTTAGGGTTTAGGGTTTAGGGTTTAGAATTTTTTAGGGTTTTAGGGTTTAGGGTTTAGGGTTTTTTTAGGGTTCTAGGGTTTGGGGTTTTAGGGTTTAGGGTTTAGGGTTTTTTAGGATTTTAGGGTTTAGGGTTTAGGGTTTTAGGGTTTAGGGTTTAGGATTTAGGGTTTTAGGGTTTAGGGTTTAGGATTTAGGGTATATTTGAAAGGGCAAAATAGTAATTACACACAGATAACGGCAGTTACAAATGGTACACTAACAGAGTTTAACTTCAGGGATATTTTGGAAAGAAGTTGGAACGTAAGAAGGATAGTTTTAATATTAACCTTCTAAGAGGGGTAAATCTGAAAACAGAAAAATTTTTAGGGGTATATAGAAAATTGCCCCTTAAATCTATTATAATTCTTTCTATTTTTCCTGCTACAATTAAATGCCCATTAAAATCCACTAATTTATCAAAAATTATAAGTAAATTTTTTTTTTTTTTATATTTGCTTTGTTTTTTCGGTGTAAAGTGTATGCATTGCGTGATAATAAAGAACAAAAATGGTAAACTTTTTAGAATAAAAAATAGTAGAGAGAGAGAGAGAGAGAGAGAGAGAGAGAGAGAGAGTGACTGAGTGAGGTTGAGAGGGTGTAGACCAGCTAGTACTACACAATTAATGTAATTTGAAACATTATTCTATACGATATAATTATTAGATACATGACATCTTTGGATGCTGATACAAAGACTTATGAGTACAATTTAAAAGTGAGTGATTTGCAAGGACTTTTGGCCTCATATCATATGCCTTCCAGACTTAATTATGAGTACAAATTTAATTTTTAAGATAGCTTAAATAATTTAAATTATATTTAATAATATATTTAATAATTTATTATTAAAAATAAATCGATGGTAATAAAGTAATATTCTAATCTAGCTCTCTTTCGCTCTTTCTAGAGAGAGAAAATTAAGCTCATGTTTATGTTTTTAAAAATATCAAGTTAATTATTGATATTCGTATAGGTTTTAGTTTTTAAATAAAGAGATGTGTGGTTAGAATAATAATGGTCATGTGAAATTTAATTAATGTTTGATGGAATAATATAATCTAAGAGGTAAAATTAATTAAAAAGATAAATTTAAGTGTAAAAAATTTACGGCCTATAATTATTTAGTAATTTTACAAGTATAATAATCAAATTATATATATATATATATATATATATATATATATATATATATATATATATATATATATATATATATATAGCTTGGTTGGAATATTATTAATAGTATAAAATTTTTAACAGTTGAATAAAAAGATATATGGTTGAGATGATAGTGGGCCCCTTGAGTTTAATGAGTGGTTAGGAAAATAATAAAATTCAACGGATGAAAATAATTAAAAAGATTGATCTAAGGATAGAAAACTTGATAGCACCAAATACTTGATATTATCAATACTATAGTAGCCGAACTATATATATATAATAGTACGGATCTCAATACATATTTAATGATAAAAAATTTATAAATATAGTTAGACTTATATTTTTAAAAATATATAAATTTTACTTATATATATATATTAAAACTATTCCAATATTGAAAATTTCTTTCGTGACAAAAGCTTCTACTCATATGGTGTGGCACGGAGGAGGAAAATTTTGAGAAAATCTTCGAGACGAAGAATGGGACAAATATCTTTCAAAATATCTTTCAAATAGAGCATATGCCACCGTCCAATACGTCAAATTTGTCTGTAACTAAATTTTTTTTTCTAAAACTAAGTTGTCATGTTTTAACTTTGTAGTAAGCTTTTGCTATCATTGATCAAATCATACCTACATATACTTCAAAACATCACTGGCAATATGAAACCGACCACGCTTTTTCGGCTAGTAGATTGAGTTAATTTGATACCAATTATTACAATTTACCCAGAGTGGGGCTTGGGCCAAGAAGGCTCTAACCACAGTCGGGTCCACCTGGTGGGAAGTCTGGCTTGAAAGAAACCGACGAGTTTTCGACTCTAAATCCCGTAGCTCTAGGGACTTGATCTCTGCGATCCGGCTCTGCCGGTCGCAGTGGTCCGCTTTCTGCCCCTAGGGCTGCTTGCTCCGTGTCCCCTTCACCCCCCCCCCCCCCCCCTTCTTTTTTCTTTCTTTACGTTTTTGGTCTGAGGCCCAGCTGCCTCTGGTTTGTAGCTAAATTCATTTACCCTATGAATGAAGCGGCAGCATGCTGCCTTTTCTCAAAAAAAAAAAAAAATTATTACAATTTAATCCATTCGTGCTAAAAACTAAAAATTTATTTAGTTTAAATTATTAGTACAAGATGATCAAGTCCAATTATTAATGTCGCATTCTCTTACATTATTGATTGTCACAATCACTGTCTTTTCTTTTTTCTTTTTTCTTTTTTTTTTCAAGAAGGATATTAGGTGTACATTCTGTATTATTCCACTCGCCACATCGAATAACAAGTAAAATTTATTCCACTTCAGAATGGGATGAGATGTAAGATATACACCACTAAAAGGGTGTATACTTGTATATACCTTTTTTTCAATTAGAATGGTTGATTGCTTGCAATTTTTATATTTAAAAATTTTATTTGACAATAAATAATAAATTTTAAAAATTTATTGTTTAAAAACATTTTAAATAAATCATGATATGTCATTTAATCATAATTTATTGTTCACTATTATATAAAATTATATATAATTAATATTTTAAAAATAAAATAAATACCAAAGGCAAGCAAGTAGGAACAAAGCTACGTGGAGACCCACAGTGGCCATGACCCCTCAATATTTTTAAAATTACATCTCAGTTCATTATTATATTATTAAAAAAATAAAAATAGTATAAATTTTAGGAATCAAAATATTTTTTTTTTTAAAAAATAATGTTATCTTGTGGACCACGAAATATAAATTTAATTGACTTAAACATATTGTAATACTTGATTTGAAAACTATGAAAAATTTTAATACTTAATTTTTTGATATATCGTAATACTTGATCTGCAAATTATACTAAATTTTAATACTTTAATTTTTTAAAATAATTTTTTTTATAGATATCTGAAATATTATTATTTTAATAATAAAAATAACTATAATCTATTTTTTTTCTAAAAAAATATATATTAAAACTCGAAAGCTAATGAACAAAAAAATTACTTATATATAAATTTTTATTAATAATTTTTAAAAATTAATATATTTTGTATAATATATTTTTGGTCTCACTAAAATTAAAATTCTGTATTCGTTCATGCAAGCAAGGTATTAATATTATTAATTCTACTATCTTTAAGTTCAATTATTTTTTAGGCTAAATTACAGAAAACCCCCCTCTAATATCCCGCTTTTCCACTTTACCCCCTGTCTTTTAAAAGTCGACAATCTGCCTCCTCGAAATTATCGAAATGTGCAGTTATCCCCTGCCGTTACGAGTCCGTGAGTGTGCCGGCAGATTTTTTGAAAATAAAATTAAAAATACCCAAAATACCCTTGAGAACAAAAAGAGAGGGAGAGACTTTCCGAGAAAAAAAAAAAGAAAAAAAAAAAGACTTCGAAAAGAAAAAAAAAAAAATAAAAAATAAAAAAAGAAAGAAAGAGGGAGAGACATCGTCGAAAAAAAAAAAAAAAAACGAACACAGAGGGAGAGCCCATCGCCCGCGTCCCCTTCGCCGCGGCAGAGCTCGTCGCCCATCGCCCGATCCGGAGGAAGAGGACGACGACAATGAAGGCGGCGGCGACGCGGGCCTTCGCCCTCCTCGGCGCCGCCGGCCGGAGAGCCGAGCCCGTCCCCTGCGGCATGGCCGCCACCATCGGGGTCTGGTCCCGCTCCCCACCCTCCCTCCCCCGCTTCCGGTCCTACGCCCTCTGCATGGTCCAGGTCCTCGAGAACGTCAACACCCTCGGCGGCAGCGACTTCGTCCCCTCCCCTCCCCCTCCCTCTACGAGTACATGGCGGGCGGGAACCTCTCCCGCGCGCTGTTCGGCGGGGAGCTGACGTGGCGGCGGCGCCTCCGGATAGCGGCGGACGTGGCCGAGGGGCTGGTGTACCTCCACGGGTTCCCCGAGGGCGCCGTCGTGCACCGCGACGTCAAGCCGACCAACGTGCTACTCGCAGGCGACGCGGCGGCGGGTGGGGCCACTGCGAAGCTGTCCGACTTCGGGGTGTCGAGGATGGTGTCGCACGAGGGCACGCACGTGTCCACGGAGGTGCGGGGGACCATGGGGTACGTGGACCCGGAGAGCGTCTGCGTCGGCCACGTGTCGGAGGCCGCCGACGTGTACAGCTTCGGGGTGGTGCTGCTGGAGCTCGTCACGGGGATGCGCGCGGTGGTCCCCACGCCCTCGGGCGGCGCCGAGTCGATCGTCCACGCGGCGCACGCTGCGGTCCAGCACTTTCTCGCGGGATCGGACGGCGGCGGCGATGGCGACGACGAGCGAGAGGGGGGTGCTGTGGGGTCCATCGTGGACCCGCGGCTAGGGCACGGGTGGGACTACGCGTCCGTGGCGGCGGTGTTCCGCGTCGCCTGCCGCTGCGTGCGCCCGTACAAGAACGAGCGCCCCGGCATGGCGGAGGTGCTCGCCGTGCTCAAGGCCGCGCTCGCGGATCTCGAGGCGAGATCCGAAGACCACGCTGCTGCATCCGAGCCGTCCATCACCGAGGAGGAGGAGGTGTCGTCCTCGGTGCCGTCGACGTCGCGCACCTCCACGCCCTCGGCGCATGGGTGGTCGTCGTGATGGAATCCGACGGCCGAGATCCCACCGCTAGTTGACGAGTTTTTCGGTTTTTTATTTTTTTTTTCTTTTACTTGGTATATCATCGGCGATTCGACCGCGTGATTTTGGCGGGTAGCGGAGTTCTGCTGACGTGGGCTCCCCGATATAAGGTAAGGGTATAATGGTCATTTTACCCCATCAGTTAACGGCGTTGCCCCCTAAAAATATTTTGATAATTTCGAGGGGGCAGATTGTCGACTTTTAAAAGACAGGAGGATAAAGTGGAAAAGCGGGATATTAGAGGGGGATTTTCTGTAATTTAGCCTATTTTTTATTTGTTTTTTCTTTTAACTTGATGGCTAGGGACATACTGTTGATAGTGTGGTCTCCAACTTGACCACCGATCAAAAAGATCCAACCATTTACCTCATCCACTCATAACGATTGGGTTCTGTTCCCTTGTTCTTGAATCGTTTCTTGAAAAATGCTATACATATAAAAAAAAAATATTTATTTATTTTTCTAAATTTAATAATAAAAATATAGATTAGATCAGTATAAAATATTAATTAATTATTAACTGAAAGTGTGTAAAGTTACAAATAATTTTTTTGATGTGCACGTGCTATTGCTCGAGATACTTTTAGGAAGAAACGCATACATATTATTACCTACTAAAATTTTAAAAATTACAAATTTATCTTTTAATTTTATAATTATAAGTAAAAATAATTGCTTATATATTTTATAAAGTTTTCAACTTTTATATCTATTTTCAAATAGAAATTTGTAAAAACCAAAATTTTTTTGAGCAATGATAAATGTATACCCCAAATAAAACGTACATCTTATATTTCACTCATTCATGGGTGGAGTAAAATTTACCGGTCACTTTCAAGTGACCGGTGAATAAGTCTCCACTCTTTGATGGGATGGAGTGTATGATATACACTTCATTTGGAGTGTATATGTAGCATAGCTCAAATCTTTTTGATAAATTCTCAAAATAAAAATATATATATAAAAGAAAATAAAAAAAATTTAGAGATATATTTTGCTCAAGAAGGTTTTCCAACAAAAAAGAAAAAGAAAAAGAAAAAGAAAAAAAAGGTGATGATAGTGATAATAAAAAAAGAAGAAGATATGATAACAAATAGAACACTATTGTATTTTTAGGCCCCGTTTGGTAACGGGGATAAGGGGGGAATACCCCCCTTATCCCCGTTTCCATACCCAAACGGGGACAGGAATTAGCGGAATTCGGATTCCATGAGAGCTGGAATAGGAGGTATGGAATTGGAGATTTGAATTCCCGTTCAATGCTGGAATTGGGGTTCTGGCACGGGAATCGAGGATTTCTCTCTCTCTCTGCACCTCCTCTCTCTCTCTCTCCACGGTAGTTTTTTTTTCTTTTTTCTTTTTTTTTTTTTCCTTTCTTACCCAAACGGTAATAAAAATTAGTTTTTTAATTTTTTTACATTAAAATTTTTAATTTTAAAAGATATTTAAATTTCTAAATTTTAAAATTTAAAATTTTTTATTTAATAAATATTATTTTTTTTAACTTATTTTTTAATAAATCTAAAAATTTTATTTTATTTCATTTTTGAAAAAAAAAATTATTAATTTTAATTTATAGCATTATACAATTATTTTATAATTTTTTAAAATTTATATAAATTTAAAAATTAAAATTTTTACTCCCACTTAAAATTTAAAAATAATTTTTATTTACTCTCATTTAAAATTTTTACTCCCACTTAAAATTTAAAAATTAATTTTTATTTACTCTCATTTAAAATTTTTACTCTCACTTAAACTTTAATTTTTATTATGTATTTTTTAAAATTTATATAAATTTAAAAATTAAAATTTTTAAAAATTTAAAAATTAATTTTTATTTACTCTCATTTAAAATATTACTCCCACTTAAACTTTAATTTTTATTATATATTTTTTAAAATTTATATAAATTTAAAAATTGAAATTTTTACTCCCACTTAAAATTTATCACTTATCAATTTTTCTTATTCCTGTATACTCAACCAAACACAATTTTTTCCTATTCATCTTATTCTCCTTATTCCTATATAATTTACCAAACACAATTTCCTTTAATCCCGGTATAACTCATAAAACCAACCAAATGTAAATTTACACCAATTCCTGCTAATACCAGAATCTATACCTATCCCCGGTATAACAAAATTTTCCTAATCCCCGAACCAAACGCTACCTTAGTGATTAAAACTTATGAGGGATAAATTTATAATTTCATTACCTTACCAGTTAGTTTAGTCGATTCAAAAGAACTGAAAGCATTGTATATAAAAGCGTGCATCTATTGTCTTCGTCATGTTCGATTCAACCACCAGTTCAAAATATTCGGTTACCTTATCCTCCTGCTGCTGCTGCTGCTGCTGCTGTGGCTGCTGCTTCCTCTATCTTTTTAACTAGAGCTCCGTTTCTGATGTGGGAGGTGCGGATTCTTAACGTTAGCTACGTACCTCTCCCCCGGGAAGACCCCGACCCAAACCCTTCTGGGAACTTAATCAAGCTCTCATATTTCGACATCCCCTGGATCTCTCTCCCCCCGATCCAGCGCATCCTCATCTACGACCACGAGTCCTCCCCCGACCTGCCCCCCTTCCCCGTCCTCGTCGACGCCCTCAAATCCTCCCTCTCTTCCACCCTCCTCCGCTTCTTCCCCCTCGCTGGTAAGCTCGCCTACCTCCCCGCCACCGGCGACGTCGCCGTCGACTGCTCCGCCGCAGCCGTCGCCTCCGGCGTCGCCTTCGTCGTGGCCGAGGCCGACGGCGGCGACCTCCGCCACCTCGCCGGCGACGAGGAGCACGACGTAGCGGCTTTCCGGCGGCTGGTGCCGGAGCTCGGCGAGGAGGAGTTGCCGGCGCCGGTGCTGGCCGTGCAGGCGACGAGGCTCGCCGGCGGTGGGGCCGCTGTCGGCGTCTCGGCCCTCCACGCGGTGGCGGACGGCCGGGCGGTGTGGAGGTTCTTGGCCGCGTGGGCGGCCGAGTGCCGCGGGGCGGCGGACCCCGAGTTCGAGGCGCCGCCGACGTTCGACCGGGCGGTGATCAGGCACCCGAGGGCCGAGGAGGTCGCGCGGGAGTTCGTTCGGCGGTTCACGCCGGATCTTCCAAAGGTGCGCACGTATGCATGCACGCTCAATTTCGCCGTATTTGTACGTCATACAGTTAAATCACGCCGGCCGCGAATTCATAATTGGAAAATGCTTTCTATACACTCCAAAAAGGATGTATATCTTACACCCCATTCATTCAAGAGTGGAATAAATTTTATCCATCATTTGATGTGATGAGTAGAAAAATTTCTATCCTTAAATGGATGGGAGTGTAAGATGTACATCCATAAATGAGTGTACATGTAGCATTCCTCACCTTTATAAAGTCATTGTTGGTAAGACGCCAAGTATTGCCATCTGAAACAATATTTATTCAGCTATATATATATTCTCTAGAAATTAAGTACATCCTGTATACTTATGAATTTATTTATCCAAAAAAAAAAAAAAAAACACTTTTGCTAAAAACGGCCTGAAAGTTATAACTCACTGTCTTGAATTTGGGAGGCATTTGCTTGACATTGATTCCATTATTGGCACTGCTTCTTGTTATTCACAATTTCTCTTTTCTCCTTCACTTTTTTTCTTTTTTTTTTCTACTCCTGCACAATTTTTTTTTTTTTTTTTTTTTTTTTTCAAATCAAGTGTTATGCAACTCATCTATACATACTACTTATAAAAGGAGTTTGAAAATAGGAGATTATTAACGGATCACAATATTAGTATTATAGCTGCTTAATTAACTCAAATTTTAACTTTGAGTTAAGTTTTAGATTTGAGTGTCAATCCATCAACCAATGGCTCAGAACGGTTGAATTAATGTTGTGCGGACCTTAAAAATTAGTTTTGGATCAGTGATTAGGATTGATACCGTGCCAAATGTCACATTTTTTAAATAACTCAAAGTAAAAATTTAATTTGTTACATCCTAAACACTTAATACTAAATTTTACAAAATAAATTAATTAACTACTCTATAGCGAATAAAACTAAATTAATTAATTAATAAAAAAATAAAAGTTGGAAAGATATTAAATAAAAATAAATACATACCAGTTGACCAGAATTTTTAAACTCTAAACACTGAATACTAAATTTTACGAAATAGATTAATTAACTACACTAAATTAATTAATTAATTAATTAATAAAAAAATTGAAGTTGAAAAGATAACAAATAAAAATAAATACATAACAGTTGACAAGTCTATTTCAAAGTCATTTAAAAAAAAATCTTTGTTTCAAATCATGTGCTAGAATTTATGGAAAATATGATATATAATCCATGAACAATGCTATCTGTACACTCATTTATGGATGTAAATCTTACATAACCGCTCATTCAAGGGCGGGAGTTTTTTCATCCATTACTTCGAAGTGATAGATATAATTCATCCAATTTTTGAATACATGGGTGTAAGATATATATCTGTTTTAGGATATACAGAAAGTATTTTTCATAACGCATAAGGAATCGCTTTGAACATAATTTTTAAATATATAATTTATATAATAATTTATTTTTTATATTTTGTGCGAGGAGTATTGAATGTGTTCTAGACTAATTAATTAAAAAAAGTTTAGATCTCGCGCGTTTCATAAAATAATAATTATTATTTTATTCTAAATATTAATTTTATATAATTTAATATATTAGAAGAAGTAATTTTTTTAATCTTCATAATTAGCTAGCTTACTATATATTTGGTCGAGAGAGAGAGAGAGAGAGAGAGAGAGAGAGAATTGAGCTTTTTTTTGTTTGTAAATTATCAAGTCATTGATACTTGTGAGTTTTTGATTTGTGGATATAGAAATGTTGATGATAGTAGGTTTCTAGATTTAGTGGATGATTGATAAAATAGTATAATTTAAAAGTTAAAATTAATCAAAAAAATAAATCTAACGGTAAAAAATTTGCAAGCACCAAGTGAATTTTAGAAACACGGTAACCAAACACACACACACTCTCTGTATATATAAGAAATGAATAATATGATGAAATAATTTATTATATATAGTATAGCATTATATATATATATATATATATATATATATATATATATATAAAGAGAGAGAGACGGTCCGGCTATTATTCTTGTGCTTGTAAGTTTATTACAGTTAGATTTATTCCTTGACTAATTTTATCTATTAGATCATTTTATTTCACCAACCGCTCACTTAACTCAAGGAGCACACTATCATTCTAACGGTATTTAAAAGCTACGAACTTACGATCATTAATGATTTTGGTACTTTTAAAACTCAATTATATATATATATATATATATATATATATATATATATATATATATATATATATATATATAATGAGTCCAGTATTTATGTTTTCTACCATTAGATATATCTCTTTGACTGATTTCATCTATTATATCATAACTTTTTAGCCATTGGATGAAAGAATATGCGGCTAGAATAATAGTGATCTCCCTAAAATTTATTAGGTTGTTGGTGAAATAGTATAAATCTTAAAAACTACTATAATTTTAATCGCACATTGTTTCATCTAAGTAATAAAAATTTATGAGTACGAAATTTTTTTACTCATAAAAGTATAATAGCGAGTCTCTCTCTCTCTCTCTCTCTCTATATATATAATTAAATATTTAGTTTTTATATGAGAATCTCATATATTATAAATAGGAACTGAGTTCCTACTTTATAAACTTTTAAAAGTATAAATTATTGATTTTTTGTGAGATTTTATTTTTTGGATAAAAAATTATAGAATTAAAGTAACAATAGTGATCTTTAAAAAATTAATTTATAAAAAGTAATAAATTTAATGATAAAAGCTTGCAAGCAAGCACTTGGATTCCTGAAGGCATTCTAGCCAGACTTATTTTACCTAATACCGCGAGCTCCAAATTCTATTAATATTTTTTTTAATAATCTTCAAAAACATGCAAACAAAAATTACTAAAATGCTGAGGTTTTTTTTGTCATTTCGAATGATTGGCTGATATTTGTACTACTGTTTTTAATTGCATTTGAGTTATTTGATCTGTCTCAATAATTTAACATATTTTTAAAAAGAACTAATCGAATACGAGATAAATAAATGATTTATTCGATTTTTTTTTTTTTAGAAATCGTGATGGCAATTCGTCACACATTCGTAATTAGTGATTACAGGGATTCTAACATTTTTTTTTTTTTTTTTTTTTTTGCTGAAAAAAATAAATAAATAAATAAATAGTTGCCCTCTATGGGGAGCTATGTTGAAGACCGCTTGAAGCTATCGCGGCGAACTTTCGTGGTCAAACCGGAGCGCATCGAGTGGCTGAAGCAGCGAATCGCGCAGAGCCACGTGGCGCCGAAGCAGCCCCCCTCGACGTTCGTGGCGGTCGCGGCCCTGGTGTGGACAGCCTTCGTCCGGTCCAAGTCGCTGGACCGGGCCGGCGGCGACGCCCACCTCTGCTTTCTCGCGGACGTCCGGACCCGGCTCGACCCCCCGGTCGACGAGGGGTACTTCGGTAATTTGATCGTGGGCTGCTACGCCACGGCGCCAGCTGGCGAGTTCTCCGGCCCCGACGCGCTCCCCCGCGCCTCCTCGGCGATCCAAGCGGGGATCCGCGAGGCGCTGGACGACCCGATGGCCGAGAACTGGATGGACCGGTACTCGGTGCTCCCACTGGACCGGCTCGCCAACGTGGCGGCGTCGCCCCGGTTCAGGGCGTACGAGACCGATTTCGGGTGGGGTAAGCCGAGCCGGGTCGAGCTGGTGTCCATGAACCGCGATGGGGAGAGCGTGATGGTCGGTGCCCGGGACGGTGGGGTCCAGGTGTCGGTGGGGCTGAGCTCGAACCATATCGATGCGTTCAAGGCGCACTTTGTCGATGAGGCCGAGCACCAGGCCATTATTAATTAACTATTGAGGTTGCATTTATCACTTATCTGATCATCAAAGTGTTATAAATATTATAATTTTAATATTTGATACCAAATATTTACTAGTATAAATTATTTTAGATCTGTTGAATTTTTATAATTTTTTCTAAACTATTTAAAATAATATTGATATTTTTTATTTTGATTATAAAATATTAATTATATATAAAATTAGGCTGTAAAATTATCAATAGCATAAATTTTTGGTGGTACCAATTTTTTAGCCCTTGAATTAAGAGATGTGCGGTTATGATAATAGAGGTTTTCTAGAATTTAGTGGGTGGGTGGTTAAATAATAAAATTTTAAGTGACAACTATTATTTCAATAGTATATCTTTCCATCCGAGGGCTAGAAAATTAGTAGCATCAATTACTTTATACTATCAATAATATTTCAGCCGAACACACACATACTCTCTCTTTCTTTCTCTCTCTCTCTCTATATATATATATTATCGAAAATAAATTGGCTTCATTGTCATATATTTATTTTTTATGATGGAATTTTTAAAATGGCGATCGGCACAATGAAATATGATCTAAATTATTTAAACTATCTAAAAATTATTATTATTATTTTTTGATATATTCTTTTACTATCCATCAAGGGAACACAAATGTACGATTAGGATGATTGTGAGTCGCTAGAGTTTAGTGGGTGGTTGGAAAAATAGCACGCGATTAGAATGATTGTGAGTCGCTAGAGTTTAGTTGGTGGTTAGAAAAAAAATTATATGATCTAAAAGGTGAAAATAATTAAATAAGTAAATCTAATGCCAAAAAACTTGGTATAAAATAGTACCTGAACTATATATATATATATATATATATATATATATATATATATATATATATATATATATATATATATATATAAAAGTTTGCAAAATTACCCTATTAATTAATGAAAATATCATATAGTACCATTTAATAATTAATACTATAAAAAATATTAAATATATATTATATTTAAATTTATAATTAATTAATATAATATAGTTATCTTAACCGATAATTGTAAGTGTAAACCTAAATAATAATATATTGAACAAATAAATAGTAAAAAAGTAAAAAAAAAAAATTATAAGCAATAATATCTTAATGTACATACTAAATTATTCTTATTAAATCAATAAGTAAAAAATTAATATTATCTCACCCAATAGAAAAAAAAATTTCAACGTAAATAAAAATATTTTAAAATTTGACAAAAAAAAAAAAGTACTTAGAAACAAAAGTATATATATATATATTTAAATAGAAATAGAAAACTTAACTCAACTTAGCATATGTTTTTTATTTATATATATGAATTCTCAAAAGATCTTTTAATTTTCTCATGCATTAACTTTTTTACAATTTTCATAAAAAATCTAAAAAAAAATTCTAAAAATTTAAGTGATAATTTTAAAAATAATAAAAATAGATATTATTCTACACTATTATATTTTTTTTGAAAAAATTAAAAACAATTATAAAAAAACTAAAAAACACACAAATAATTATTAAATAATTAAATATTTTATTTATCAATTTCAAAAACGATGTCAACAATGAAAAAAATTATAAGAAGAGGGACCAGTTCAATTAATGAAAATAATTGAGAAAGAACGCGCAGGTTTAATGAAAAATTTTAATAAAAAAATTAAAAATAAAATTCGCTCAAACTGGTAGTACAGTCCATTGTAAAATTCGCTCAAATTAAAAAATTAGTTTACGATATTTTTAAGAAGCATGGGTGGTTTAAAAAGAATGATCACTACATTGAGATATTTTTTTTTTTTTTTTTTTTGTTTTGTAGGTGTATATATTATATTTTATATATAGGAGCGTCCATCGATCTATAGTATTCTTAATTCCGTGTTCATTTCAACCACCGGTTCATAATCCGCCTACCTCCTGCTGCAGCTGCTGCTGCACCTGCTGCAGCTGCTATTGTTGTCTCTTTTTAGTAGAAGTGTGGTATCATCGTTACTGATGTGGGAGGTGCGGATTCTTAACGTGAGCTACGTCCCATTCCCCCGGGGCGACACCGTCGACCCAAACCCAAACCCTCCTGGGGACTTAATCAAGCTCACACATTTTGACACCCGCTGGGTCGCCTTTCCCCCGATCCAGCGCATCCTCATCTACGACTGCGACTCCTCACCCGACCTGCCCCCCTTCCCCGCCCTCGTCGAATCCCTCAAATCCTCCCTCTCCGCCACCCTCCTCCGCTTCCTCCCCCTCGCCGGCAAGCTCGCCTACCTCCCCGCCACCGACGACGTCGCCGTCGACTGCTCCGCAGCCGCCGTCGGCCCTGGCGTCGCCTTCGTCGAGGCCGAGGCCGACGGCGGCGACCTCCGCCGCCTCGCCGGCGACGAGGAGCACGACGTGGCGGCGTTCCGGCGGCTGGTGCCGGAGCTCGGCGAGGAGGAGTTGCCGGTGCCGGTGCTGGCCGTGCAGGCGACGAGGCTCGCCGGCGGCGGGTTGGCGGTCGGCGTCTTGGCCCACCACGCTGTGGCGGACGGCCGGTCCGTGTGGCAGTTCCTGGCCGCGTGGGCGGCCGAGTGCCGCGGGGCCATGGACGCCGAGCTCGGGCCGCCGCCGACGTTCGACCGGGCGGTGATCTGGCACCCGAGGGCCGAGGAGGTCGCGCGGAAGGTCGCGCGGCGGTTCGCGCCGGATCTTCCTAAGGTGCGTATGCGTCCACGCATGGCTCCTTGCTCAGTTCGCAATAACCTTATCTTCATCCTTACCGCTCTTCGTTTTGGGGCCACCCGGATTAATTTGCCAGTAAAAACCATAGTTTCAGATAGATCCTATATACTTATGAATTATCAAATAAAAATAAAAATTTTTGCAAAGAATTATTTTTATAATTTAATTTTTTTATATATTTGGTTTCACCCAGCTAAAAAACATTAAAATTTAAGTTACCAATTCCACCTTAACACGATTCCAAACGCAGCCTAATATTAAAATTTAAGTTAATTTTTTATTTTACTAAATTTATAGTTACGATAACTGTATAAAATATATAATAACTAAATATCTAAAATAAAACGATTTTTTTTGAAAATGATCTTGTAAAAATTTTTATTTGTAAAAATAGTCTCAAAAAATTTGTATTTACAAAAATAATTTTATACCCGCCAACTGGGTGCCACGTGTGCCTGCCACGTGGGCGGGACGAATGAGTTGGAGCGAGTTGAACACGCGCTCTGAGAACGCGTGTCTAAAAGCGCGTATCTAAATACGCGTGTCTGAGAATGTGTGTTTAGACACGCGTTCCCAGAGCGGGTGTTTAGACGCCTCCTCCGAACGCTTTTTTTTTTTTTTTTTTTTTTTTTTAATTGATTCTTTTTCAAACAAGCGGATTTTTTTTTAAAAAAAAAAAATAAGTAAAAAAATATCTACTTAGAAAAAATAAATTTCACATTCTAATTTTTATTTTTTTATTTATTAAATATTTATATATTATTTTATATATTTTTTATATTTTTAAATTATTTCAAATAAACGGATTTTTTTATTATTATTTTTGTACCGCAAAAAGAAAATTATTTTTATCCTTTTGACAGAAAAAAAAAATTCGGATAAAAATAAATTTCATTTTGCGGTATGAAAAAATAAATAAATAAATTATCTGTTTGTTTAAAAAAAATTAAAAATATAAAAAATATATAAAATAATATATAAATATTTAATAAATAAAAATATTTTTTTTTCATCAAAGGATAAAAATAAATTCTTTTTTGCAGTTTGTTTCAGAAAATTTAAAAATATAAAAAATATATAAAATAATATATAAATATTTAATAAATAAAAAAATAAAAAATAGAATGTGGAACTTAATTTTGCAAATACAAATTTTTTGAGACTATTTTTGCAAATAAAAAACTCTTGTTTTTTGCAAATAAAATTGAGTTCGACATTGTAATTTTTATTTTTTTATTTATTAAATATTTATATATTATTATTTTTTTATATATTTTTAAATTTTCTGAAACAAACGGATATTTTATTTTATTTTTTTTTCGTACTGCAAAAAAAAATTTATTTTTATTCTTTGGTGAAAAAAAAAATGTTTTATTTATTAAATATTTATATATTATTTTATATATTTTTTATATTTTTAAATTTTTTTAAACAAGCGGATATTTTATTTTATTTTTTTTTTTCATACCGCAAAATGAAATTTATTTTTATTTTTTTGGCGAAATTTTTTTTTTTCGTCAAAAGAATAAAAATAAATTTTTTTTGCGGTACGAAAATAATAATATAAAAAAATTTAAAAATATAAAAAATATATAAAATAATATATAAATATTTAATAAATAAAAAAATAAAAAATAGAATGTGTTCCCTTTCAATGGCGTAGGCTAATTCCGAGCCATCTAGGGGGTCAGTGTAGGGGTAACATGAATAGTAGGAGTCCCCTGTGGATCATTTTTCTAGTCCAATCGAGTCTTTCCTCAAGTCTAAGAGGTTCACGGGCAAAGGCAAGACAGCCTCTCTCAAAAACCGGCAGGAAAATTTCAAAGCATTAATTTTTCAAATACAAATTTTTTGAGACTATTTTTGTAAATAAAAAGGTCTTGTTTTTTGCAAATAAAATTAAGTTCGACATTCTAATTTTTATTTTTTTATTTATTAAATATTTATATATTATTTTATATATTTTTTATATTTTTAAATTTTCTGAAACAAACGAATATTTTATTTTATTTTTTTTCGTACTGCAAAAAAAATTTATTTTTATTCTTTGGTGAAAAAAAATATATTTTTATTTATTAAATATTTATATATTATTTTATATATTTTTTATATTTTTAAATTTTTTTAAACAAGCGGATATTTTATTTTATTTTATTTTTCATACCGCAAAAAAAAATTATTTTATTTTTTTGGCGAATTTTTTTTTTCCGTCAAAAGGATAAAAGTAAATTTTTTTTGCGGTACGAAAATAATAATATAAAAATCAGTTTATTTGAGATAATTTAAAAATATAAAAAATATATAAAATAATATATAAATATTTAATAAATAAAAAAATAAAAATTAGAATGTGAAATAGGTAGATATTTTTTGACTTATTTTTTTTTTTTTAAAAAAAATAAATCTATTTGTTGGAGAAAGAATCAAATTTATAAAAAAAGATAAAAAAAAATTAAAAAAATCTAAACACGCGCTCTGAGAACGCGCGTTTAGACACCCGTTCTCAGGGCACGTGTTCAACTCGCTCCAATTCATCCATTCCGCCCACGTGGCGGGCACACGTGGCGCCCAGTTGGCGGGTATAAGACTATTTTTACAAATACAAATTTTTTGAGACTATTTTTGTAAATAAAAATTTGTAGAGGGTCATTTTTTTAAAAAAAATCAAAATAAAACGACAGTGAATTAATTCAAATAAAATAAATTAAAAACTTAACACTAAAATAAAATTTTTGAAAGAATAGGTAGCTTGCTAATTTTTTTATAATAATCTTCAAATACTACTTAATGTTTTTTTTTTTTTTTTCAATTTTTTTTTTTTTTTTTGTTTGAATGTCTCGCTGATATTTTTTAAGAGAAATGCTAGTGACTAATCAAAAAAATTCTCTATTTTAAAATGAACGAAATGTGCATAATGCATTTTATTTAGAGTGTATGAGTAGTATTATTTTAATTTTTAATAGTATTTTTAATTATATTTGAGTTATTTCACCTGTATTAATAATTTAATATATTTTATAAAATGAATTAACGGAATATGATATTAATAAATGATGTATTCGATTTTTTTTTTTTTTTAATAATCGTGATGGCATTTCGTTACACATTCGTAATTATTAGTGATTACATGGAGTCTAATATTTAAAAAAAAAAAAAATAAAATAAAATAAAAATAAAAATAATAAAATACAGTTGAGCTTTCCGAAGAACTTTTTTGAAGGCCGCTTGAAGCTATCGCGGCGAACCTTCGTGGTCACCCCGGAGCGCATCGAGCGGCTGAAGCAGCGAATCGTGCAGAGCCACGTGGCGCCGCAGCAGGGCCCCTCCACGTTCGTGGCGGTCGCGGCCCTGTCGTGGACCGCCTTCGTCCGGTCCAAGTCGCTGGACCGGGCCGGCGGCGACGTCCACATCTGCTTCCTCACGGACATCCGGACGCGGCTCGACCCCCCGGTCGACGAGGGGTACTTCGGTAATTTGATCAAGGGCTGCTACGCCACGGCGCCAGCTGGCGAGTTCTCCGGCCCCGACGCGCTCCCCCGCGCCTCCTCGGCGATCCAAGCGGCGATCCGAGAGGCGCTGGACGACCCGATGGCCGGAGCCGAGGACTGGATGGACCGGCTCTTTGGGCTCCCACTGGACCGGCTCGCCAACGTGGCGGCGTCGCCCCGGTTCAGGGCGTACGAGACCGATTTCGGGTGGGGTAAGCCGAGCCGGGTCGAGCTGGTGTCCATGAACCACGATGGGGAGAACGTGATGGTCGGGGCCCGGGACGGTGGGGTCCAAGTGTCCGTGTTGCTGAACCCGAACCACATTGACTCGTTTAAGGCGCACTTTCTCAATGAGGCCGAGCACCAGGAGACCCTTCTTATTAATTAATTATTGAAGTTTTGAATTTCATTTTGATAATTTACCTGAATTTTTAATTAGATTTTGTGTCCGCCCCATTATAATATTTTATGCTTTCAATTTCCAACCAGATTATGCACCCATTATCTCTGGAGCAAATAGTAAACGTTTTGAGATTTGATGGTGTACATTCAAAATTTCAGAACGAAAACTAATTATTTTATATTTCAATTAAATTTATTTTTATAAAAAATAGACCGAACAAATAATATTCTACTTTTTTTTTCTCTCTCTCTCAAAAAAAAAAAAAAAAAAAAAAAAAAAACTGCCCTCATTTGTCTTTTGCACTCCCTTTTTGTTAAATATTAAATTCGAAAAGAATAATTTAAACTCGAAAAAAAAAAAAAAAAAAAAAAACTTGGATGATATTACATTTCCTGCAGGCTACAGCCTATTTTGGAGTGTAGGTTTAACATTTCTCTGCAAAAAAAAAAAAAAAAAAAAAAAAAAAAAAAAAAAAAGCTTATGCTCATCATATATGAGTTGCAAAGTGATGACACTACACATTAGCTGTGCAATGTGGTAAAACTGACTGCTTCCATGATTTCCTCCGTGAAGTTGGGCCGACCCACCAGGCCTTAATTTTGTGAATAGGGCATTGGACTGGGCCGGACCTTAAAGCAGGGGCCCAAAATACTTTTGGTCAAACCTCCATTAAAATTTAATTTTTATAGGTCTTAACAGAGTAGTAAAGATGTACTTGTCAACTTGTTTTACCCCCAATTCATTTTAGCACAGCAACTTTAAAAGATTTTTCTTTCGAAAGCACACTTCTTTTTTTTTTTTTATAGAAAAGCTTAGGAAATTATAATTTGTTGGAAGAAACTCCTGATTTATATTCTTGTTGCTTTGCATCTCGGGCTTGAAATAATGTGATCAACTATAGCTTTTTTACATTTATGTTGCAGAATTTCAACAATTAGTATAAGAGCAAGTATCAGATCAATATTATTTTGAGCGATCGAATTGTGAATTTTCAACCTCTGGTGTCGAGACGAGTATCGGATTTCAAACATTCAATATTAGCGCGAATTGTGGATCCTAATACGAGCGCGAATATCTTATTCCCAACACCTTTTTCTCGTATGCATATGGGAAACACTTTATCCTTTTCAGACTTTCCTTTGGTATCTAACTGTAGCACCTCCGTGTCCTGGGGAAATCTTTCGTCTTTGCCGTAGTATTTGAAATGAAAGCAACAAATAGTATCGTTCCAAAAAACTGATCTTAATTAGGGTTAATGCATGGATTAATTAATTGCTCTATGTAATGTTGTGTCTCGTGTGTCTACCACATGTTCTTATATAATTTGCTTGCTGTATACGGTGTAGCTAGCGATCACAAAAAACATAGAAATTGGTGAAAAAATTAAAATTCGTCTAAATTAAAACAGACGCCATGCATGCATCCAATCTCCAGTACTTAATTTTAATATTTCTATAATATTTGTTTGCGATAACTTATTAAAGTAATTATATATATAGTGAGGGAAACAAAACAACAAAGTAATAAATTAACATGCCCTGCATGCATGGTGTAATAAAACTAGCTTTATATATAGCTGAGCTAGCTACTGCCATTGAATTCCACGGATAGTGTTGTTCCCTTGATCTCCCCCTCCATTTTGGACCCTGCCCGTCTCATGATAATTAACTCCGACGGAGGAGTTGGAACCCGGCGCCGGGGCAGGCCCGGTCGCGTAAAACCCCACGCCGCTGAACCCCGAGAGCCCCGCGCCGCCGCCGGAGACTACGTGATCGCTGCCGCCGATGGCGTGGTTCAAATTAGGGTTCATACGGCCTCCGTTGCTTCCGCCGCCGCCGCCGCCGCCGTCGTCTTCGGTGGGGGACTGGTCGCCCTGCCGGGCGACGGCGTTCTTCTCGCCCTCGGTCTCGCGGTATCGGTTGAGGTAAATCTTGAGCGGGCCGACGTAGTTCTCGAAGCCGATCGTGGTCATGGCCCAGAGGAGGTCGTCGCCGTTGATCGTCTTCCTCTTCTCGCGCTGGCACTTGTCGGAGGCCTCTCCGGTCACGAAGCTGATGAACTCCGACACGCACTCCTGCACCGTCTCCTTTGCTTCTTTCGATATCTTCGCGTTCGCCGGGAGCGACCGCTTCATGATGCGGCTGACGTTCGCGATCGGCAGGAACCGGTCCTGCTCTTTCGGTAACTGCTCCGAGGACCCGGCGCCGGCGCCGTACCCTGCTGCTGCTGCGGCGACACCTGACTCGGTGTCGGACCGGGGGCTACCAATGGGGCTGAGGTGGTGGCGATGGTAGTTTCTTCTACTCTTCATATTGGTGATGAAGAGAAGAGATCAAGAGAAGAGAGTAGAGGAGAGTGTGTATATAGAGGGGTTAATTGTTGTTATGTGAGAGAGGGGAATGGAATGGAGGGTATCGTTTTAAAGGCAGTAGGAAAGTGTGGGAAAAGGGGAGGTGGAATTATACTTTCTAGTTGTTGAAAATAGTAGAGAGGAGAGGAGAGGAGAGGCGATGTGGATAGGTGGTTCTTGATGTGGACATAAAGCTAATTAATTATTTAATAAAATTTCTGCTTAAGCTCTCGTACGTACGTTCACCTTCTTGTGTTTAGTATGTTTTGGTGGTCTCAGTTCTTCAAAATATGTATTCTAAAATTGTATTAATAATAACTATTTTTACTTAATTATTTATGATAATTAGTGATCAGTTTAGTTTTTCATATTTTAAATTATTCGAATGTAAAAAATATAACACACCAGTAATATTTTACCGTATCACATCAAACTGTCAACGTCTTGGCGGCCTATGCAGATCGAATCTTGGCGGTGCCCCCTGCAGCATTCTTTTCCTGATGATAATGCAGGACTAAGTTGAATGTGAGCGAGTCATTATTGGCACTGTACTTGTAGCTTTTCATTTGATTCTCAAACCTGAGAACAACTTGTATTGCCGAGTACTGTTCCACTTTCCTTTTTCTTTTTTCTTTTTTTTTTTTGTTTTTTTTTTTTTTAGAAATAATGAGTGCCCAGCTAATTAGGTTAATTATATCCTTCTTTTATATATATATATATAAAAACTTATTATATATTCAAGAAGAAGAAAAAAAAAAAAACGAAAAGAGATCATTAACTTTTTTATTAACATCTCTCAATGTCTTCTTACTAGCTTTAGAAAAAAGCTTATGCATGCTAAAATATTTCTCATCTGAGATGCTCATTTTCTACTCCTCAATTTTCTACAGAAAAACTTCACGACTTAATTTTATTTTTTATTTTTTTGATAGAAAAAACTAATGGTATCAAAATTTACTAAATATGTATTATAAAAATAAAATTTAAAATTTTTAATTTATTAGAATTGTTAATATCTAACTCTCCAACAAAAAAAGAAAAGCTATATATCTTGTGTATTAATTTTAAAACTAATAATTCTATCCATATGTTTTATGTTTTAGATCAGATATAAAATTTACGTCCTATTCATCATTAAAAAAGAAAACAAGGTAAGAAAAGGAGGGTATAAGATGCTTCTTGACCCTTTTTTAAAAAATATTTTTCTTTTGAACTTTTAGGCTTGGAGTGTCTCTAGATGATTCTTTCCATCACATCAAGTTAACAAGGGAGAATATAAGGACAATGGTGCAAAGCAGCGTCGCACTTAGCTCATCTGCAACTCTTCATCATTAGTCCAAACATCAAGGAAATATTATTGGAGAATCCCTACTTTTGTTTATTACAACTAAGAAGGTTGATGTCCCAGCGACAGTGTCACCTTCTGGGAAATTGGGTCACCAAGCGCAAGTTTATAGTGATTTTAGATTGTAAGCATTAGCCAATTAAGAACATGTTTGATTTTGAAATTATTTCCGAATGAGAGGAATATTTTTTTTATTCTTCAAAATACATCAATAATTATCAAAATATTTTGTTTCAGTACATATAATTAGAATAAGTGAGAACTAATGTTCTCACTCTTTCAAACCATCCTCTTGTTTTTTCTTTAAATACTCTTTCACATCTCCCAAGACACAATCTCTTACTTTATTATTACATAATAAAACTGAAAGACAAAAAAGTTATTTAAAATAACTAATCCTCTTTATTTTTTTTATTTTTCATTATCATACTAAACAAAAAATTTCATATTGCTGAAATCATCCTAAATATTTTTTACACTAGTTCCGTACTTTATACTTATCCCTAAAATTCTGCCTTATTCCGTTACCAAATAAGCCCTATTTATATATATATTTATATATCAGTAACAACTAACAACTAACAACGCGTATATTAATAATAATTCAAACTATATAAAATAATATTTGTTTTAATGATAAAAATATTGTTTTTATCGACACTTAATCAGTTGGCATATACAATATTTAGTATTTTAATTGATTAAATATCTGTAATTTAAAGTACGTACTATATATGTAAATTTATTTATAAAATACCTGGGATCCAAATTAAGTTGTTCCTTGATGGAAGTGTATATCAAACGATAGAATTGGAACCTCTTAATTGAAAGTTAATGGAAGTTTCCAGGTTGGAGTGAATACATACATAGATTTGAGTCAAGAAGAAGTTTATATTTAGAGAAATTAAAGTATGCGTGCTTAATGGGTGGAAGAGCTAAATTAAGCAAATATGGAATAAAATACAACAAATGCGGAACCAAAAGAAAACATCAATAAGCTTAGGACGTAGCAAGATTCGGTCCCTGGGCCATAAATAATGAGACACTTGACGCAACTTTTTTCACCTTTTGGATCGCATTGCATGGTGATAGAAAAAGTAAACAGCTACTGCTACAGGAAAGGAGTATATTTCAAATCATTAGATATTTTGTAAACGTTAATAATTTAAGCTCTTGGCCCTATCAATTTGGTCAGAATATTTCAAATAAATTAAATTAAAATCTATATCGAATTGAAAAAAATAAAAAGAGGCCTTCGTTAAAATTACTTAAGTAAATATATCAACATAGGGTGCTTGGAACGAGGGAGCTCTTCAAGTGCGGCACGACGCGCACGGCGGGAGACGGAGAAATGACTGGATTCTGGTCAGATATCTGGATTGGGAGCTCGAGCCTTTCGACCCAATTTCCATGCATCTACGAACTGGCTTCCAACAAGAATCTCCGGATTAAAAACTGCTCAGAGCAGAACGGCTGGAACTGGGCGAAAATCCTGGAGGGCCTAAACCCAGGCCTAGCAGAACTCGACGATCTTATTCGAAGACTGAAGTCGATCACACCCAACCTCCATCTCACAAACAGTAAAGATGTTTTCCACTGGCGTTAGACAACATCCAGGCTTTTCTCAGTTAGGTCTTGTACCGCTTCATACAAGATAGCGGGAAAATCGACTCCCGCTTCGACAAACTTTGGAGGATTAAGTCACCGTTGAAAGTTAAAATCTTCGTTTGGCTAGTACTCAGAAGGAGGGTCCTGATTAGAGACATCCTTCTCAAAAGTAACTGGAATGGGCCCACCTGCTGCGACTTCTGCCTAGGAAACGAGGAAACTGCAAACCACCTGTTTGTCTCCTGTACCTCAGCATGCACGAGCGCTGCTGGAGACTCTACTGCCAAACCATTCGGAAATCTGCAACAGCTCAATCGTCGACAGCCTGTGGGAGGGACTTGCACTCAAGAAAGGGGGCTCGGGTAAAAGAGCTCTAACCACTATCGCAGCCATGTGGTGGTCCATCTGGCTGGAAAGGAACAGAAGGATCTTCGAAAACAAGAGCCGCTCAAGCCGAGAGATCCTCACCGACATCAGAATCTACCGATCTTACTGGTCCAGATTCTATATCTAGTTTCTTTTTTCTTTTTTTTTTCTTTTTTTTTTTGTTTTTTTTTATGGGCCTGTCCGCTCTTTTGCGGTAATCGGCTGCCCACCCTCCTGCTAAATTCAATCTCGTCTTAAATGAAGTGGCAGCATGTTGTCTTCCTCTTAAAAAACAAAAAAAAAAAAACATACCCATGAATTTTTTATCCGGAATTCGACATGATATCATTACAAAAGAAATTTTATCAATAGAATTATTATATAATTATGTGGCATTGAGAAAAGCAAAGTTTCTCTATTATTTATTCTAGTGGGGTTTTAACTCACTGTTTTATTTGGGTGACTCTTGGTAGAGTCTTTGACTGAGAAACAGATAGATAAAGTTCTAAATAGTTGCACCACTATTTATTTATTTATTTATTTTTATTTACTATTACAATTGTTTTTATTCACATGTTGCTGTCATTAAGACATCATTTTGATAAAAATAGTAATGAAACAGAAAAAAAAAAAAAAAAAAAAAAAAAAAAAAAGAGAGTTAGCTCCATCCATATTCGAGACCGATATTGACTCGGACCAAACTCAACCCATAGTCCTCAATTCACATGTGTAAGGAACTGGATCAGATTAGGCCCGTACAAAACTGGGTCAATGCCTTGTGAGCATTACACCATAAGAACAGGCCCATGATAGCCAGTGTGCTACGTCACATATCACACCATCATCTACACATCTCAATATCTAAATACTAATGTTTAGTACCAATATATAAAAAAAAAATTAAAAATTTACATTTTATAAAATTATTGTTTTTAGATGTTTAAAGTTTGAACAATTAATTAATATATTCTCGATTAAATAAAAATCTAAATTCAATGTTTCGATTTATGACTTTTAGTTTGGGACGAGTTGTAATCAGATCTAATTTGTTTGTTTGTTTTTTTTTTTATTTATTAATATTTTATTTCATCTCTTTTATTCACGGTCGCCGTCATTTTATACTATCCGAAAAAGAAGATATTTCGGAGGTTTTGACTGAATCTGACGTGGACAGTGGACGGGACAAGCTACCGTTGACCGCAATGGTGGGCTCTTTTAGGTATTTTTTTTGTGGACGGAACAGCGTACAGCGTTCCTTGTCCTCAAAGTACGTGGGGCCCGGCCAACGATCGACAGCGTTTTGAGATTCGCGCTGTACGGTATTCTGGGCCCGTATCCGTTTGCACACCTCACCTGGGCAGCGGGCAGAGCCCATCACGGGCAGCCCCAGCACTCATCTGTCCAACCCCTCTCTCCACACTTCTCAGTCACTCCCCCACTGAGAAAGCCGAACAAAAAAAGGAAAAATTTTAAGTAAAACTCAAAAGTATATACATCTTATACCTCACCCAAAAAAATATATTCAGCTATTTTACTGGAGAAGATAATAAAGAAATAAATTAAACGTATTATTTGGAAAAAGGGAGAAAAAAAAAAAAGTAGAACCGGGAGAGAGAGAGAGAGAGAGGAGAGAGGGAGGGGGGTGGTGAAAAGAAGGGGATAAAGGTTGCTCGAATCTTCGTCGGATCGCTTTCGAATCTCTGATCCCTTTTCATCGTGAGGTGCCCGGCGTAGGAGGGTTTGGGGGGCGAATCGGAGGTCTCCTGGACGAAAATGGTGGTGGATCCGGGGATTTCTTGAGGGTTTGGGGGTCGATTTAGGGTTTGGGCGTCGGAGCATGGCGGCGGATCTAGCAGAGTAGCGGCGGCAATGGCAATGGCGGCGGCGGCGTGGTTTCTCTGGCTCATCTTGGTGTTCCACCCCCTTGCTAGGGTTCGTGCGAACATGGAAGGTTTGATCGCATGCCAGTGTTTGGATTTTAGCTGCTATTGGGTAATATTTTTTTTTTGGTTTATTTTGTTTGATTTCGAAGGCGATCGACGAGGTAGGAGTTAGGGTTCGAAAAGCGCTTGTCGAATTGGTAGATTTCGTGGAGTATTTAGTACGCTAGGTTTAGTAGATCCCTTCGTCCTCGGTTAATAGATCGATTAGTGGAAAATTTTGGACAAATTTTTGCTTCTTTGCGTAATTTAAGGTTTACTTGGGTGATGAGGTGTTCGGACTCTGAAAAGCTCAGCGCACAGCTACATACTATGAATAGAAGTTCAAGTAGATTTATTTTGTTTAGACGAGGATATCTTAGTACACAAATAGTACTAGCTATTTGACGGTTCTGCTATATCTGGGAACTCTTTTAAATTTTAAGTACTTATTATGGTTGGGATTTTATTATGTTCTTTCAGATAATTTAGTCTTATGATAATATTGATAGTAATATCATCTGGTTTTCTCTTATAAGTTACTGAACTTTGGCATCTATGAATAAGTGAAATCACTGTGGCAGGCTGCTGATAGTGATATATGTAGAATGTAGTTAACTTTTGAAATTGTGTCAAGGTACATCTCAATTAAACCAAGGAAGTGTTTTCACTCTACCCAAGTATGGATTGTGGATATGAGCTTTCTGACACACGAGAAGTAGTATTAGAGGATTTCCTATCAAGATTATGGTATTATTTTACCTTTAGCTGGAGTTATTGGTGAGAGAATCCGTAAATCTGACTTATATTGTCGGAGTATTCTTGACGTTATGATTACACTTTGTATTACTCAATTATCTTCTGATCATTTCAATATTTTCAGTTTGTTTCATTTTAAGATTAATACCAAGAAATGAATTGAAGCTTTTCCTTGACTTGCCTTCTCTACTGAGTTTATCTGCTTACTTTGTGTTTTAATTAGTTCCTGATGCTTATGTGATTCCTGATAGCAACATCATTCTTCCATCTATAGGTGATGCTTTGCATAGCTTACGGACCAACTTGAATGATCCTAACAATGTGCTGCAAAGTTGGGATCCGACGCTGGTTAATCCTTGCACATGGTTCCATGTTACATGTAACAATGATAATAGTGTCATAAGAGTGTAAGTTGCTGTATTTTGTTCTTTATATAGTATATAACAATTTTTTTTTTTGCCTATCTGAACAGCTCTTGTTTCATTTATTTCAGCGATCTTGGAAATGCAGCACTGTCTGGTACATTGGTTCCACAGCTTGGTGAGCTGAAAAATCTGCAATACCTGTGAGTTCCGTATATCATGCTAACGCTAACAGAATTTCAGTGGTTGTTTTGCAAAATTTTGGAACTTCATACTTCTTACATGCTTGAGTTCTTCCAAACTTCAACAAAATTTTTCCTCAGTTAATTACGTGTAATCTGTCAGTGCATATCTGTTTGAGAGTAGGCATTTTTCCGCTGGATCTTTCTTGCATAGTACATTCTAAGAATTATGATGATTTTCAACTTTTGCTGACAGGGAACTTTACAGTAATAACATAAGTGGTATAATACCTAGCGAACTTGGAAACCTTACAAACTTGGTGAGCTTGGATCTCTACTTGAACAACTTTACAGGGGAAATACCTGATTCATTGGGAAATCTGTCAAAGCTACGCTTCCTGTATGAGGACCCATCTTTTCCTCAATTAGAACAATCTTTTTCTGCTTCGCTAACATTGTGTCTTTAGATGTTTAAAGTAGAATATCTGGTTTGAAGTATATTTCTGGTTTATAACTTGAGCTTCTTCTTTTCTGGATTTTTTATGGAAGGATAGCCGGCTTAACAACAACAGCCTTTCTGGTCAAATACCCAATTCTCTAATCAACATCAGTGCACTCCAAGTGCTGTAAGTTGTTTTTTTCCTTACCTTGTAAAATTATCTACAATGTTTTCTTCTCCTATACAAGCATTCTTATATAAGGCGAGATTGACATACAGAGATTTGTCAAATAACAATTTATCCGGAGAAGTTCCATCCACTGGATCCTTTTCATTATTTACCCCAATCAGGTGCCTTCCCTACTACTTTCTGAATCTTTTGGGTTTCTTCCTCTCTTGCTTAGGATGATATCTATTGCTTACCATGTATTTCACTCTGCAGTTTTGCTAACAACCCTCTTTTATGTGGTCCGGGTACCACTAAACCCTGCCCTGGTTCTCCCCCCTTTTCTCCTCCTCCTCCATATATTCCTCCAGTACTAGTACAATCACCAGGTATAGTTACTCGCTTAATGTTTAACTTTCTTTATTGAGAGTTTGTATTAAACATTGATTTGAATTTAATAATTATAATACACATTATAGAGATCGTCCAATTTCTTTAGGATAATCTTATAGAATACAAAACCATTTGGTGGCTCTGCTTACCAAAAAAAATAAAGGTAGATTTCTAATACTCACATTGTTTATTAATCTAAATTGCCTAGAGAAGGGCTTAAAAAAGTACTCTAGAAAATGACTTACTCAGTAATGTCTCCTTACGCCATGTCAATGTATATTTGCAGCGCTAGGCCATGTCATTAAGCTTTGACCTGCTGTCTTCTACTTGGTGTTGTTTAAATAGAAAAACTATGTTGCCTTTGAGCTCTTCCTTGGGTGTTACTTTTATTTCTTCAAATAACTGCTACTAGGCTCGTTGATATGAGATTTCGGTATATTGCCGAACCTGGTAGGCAGATAGCCGTACCTTATGCCTGTCAACTCTTTTCTTTTTTTTTACTATTTTTTGTTTTAAAACAGGAAGTAGTGCCTCCAGCACTGGAGCAATTGCTGGGGGAGTTGCTGCAGGTGCCGCACTTTTATTTGCTGCTCCCGCTATTGGGTTTGCATGGTGGCGCCGCCGCAAGCCGCAAGAGCATTTCTTTGATGTACCTGGTTGGTATTACATGGCATGCCATTGTAATACTTTTTCAATGCCAATTGTTTGAGTACATATTTATCATTTTTTTTTTCTTTTATCTGCAGCTGAGGAGGATCCAGAAGTTCACCTTGGCCAGCTCAAAAGATTCTCGCTGCGAGAGCTGCAAGTTGCAACTGACGGCTTCAACAATAAGAATATCCTGGGAAGAGGTGGCTTTGGAAAGGTCTACAAAGGGAGGCTTGCGGATGGATCATTGGTAGCTGTAAAGAGACTAAAAGAAGAGCGCACACCTGGTGGGGAGCTTCAGTTCCAGACAGAAGTGGAAATGATCAGTATGGCTGTACACAGAAATCTACTCCGTCTTCGTGGGTTTTGCATGACGCCCACTGAGAGATTGCTTGTCTATCCCTACATGGCTAACGGAAGTGTTGCTTCATGCTTACGAGGTGCTTATCTCTTATCTCCCTATTTTAATTGCTTCCTTGCTCTTATGTTTTCCTACGTAACTATTCCTCTTTTCCTCTTTTAATTGCTCTTAAGAAATCTTGTGTGCCCTATTACAATGTTCAACAAACAATATGATAACTTAGTGCAAGTTGAGCATTATAGCATTTTTCTCAGGTTCTGTGCAATTGAAGATACCTAGGAATGGTCTTTCTTAATTTTATTATTATATATTGTTTGCCAACTTTGCATTATGGATCTCGCTGACAACAGAGGTGAAAATAATGGAGGTGAGTCTGCAAACTGACAACTAACAAGAATAGTGTAATCCATCCATAGGTCCTTCAATTGTATAGATCATGAGGAACACTAAAACAAGTAAACAGCAATGCCAAATGCACACCCTAGATATAAATGTTATTGCTGTGATTACTATCACATTATCCTTGAGAGTATGATTCCATTTTGTAGAGCGTCCTCCAGCTGAGCCACCGCTTGATTGGCCGACACGAAAACGAATTGCATTGGGATCTGCGAGGGGACTATCATATTTGCACGACCATTGTGATCCCAAGATCATTCACCGTGATGTGAAAGCTGCGAATATCTTATTGGACGAAGAGTTTGAAGCGGTGGTGGGGGATTTTGGCTTGGCGAAACTTATGGATTACAAGGATACCCATGTAACAACTGCAGTCCGTGGAACGATTGGGCACATTGCTCCAGAGTACCTTTCCACAGGAAAGTCTTCTGAAAAAACTGATGTTTTTGGGTATGGGATCATGCTTTTGGAGCTCATTACTGGACAAAGGGCTTTTGATCTTGCTCGGCTTGCAAACGATGATGATGTCATGTTGCTTGACTGGGTAAGCACTTCTTTGCTCTTTACACACACATGAAGGCACTAATGCCCCAAAAAAGAACCAAATCATCAAGCTTTTTCAGGATAATTTCATCTTAAATTGAAACTTGGAATCAATTTTCATATTCTCACAGAAACAGTTTTGGTCCTCCCGTTTATCATTATTCTTTTTTTGCACCTTTTGATGCGTAGGAAATGCGTCCATTGATGCTTGTTCAATTTGACGAACTTGTATAACTTTCTTCTGCTGTCAGGTAAAAGGTCTTCTGAAGGAGAAGAGACTGGAAATGCTGGTTGACCCAGATCTACAAAAAAACTACGTGGATGCTGAGGTGGAATCACTTATCCAGGTCGCACTGCTTTGCACACAGGGATCTCCAATGGACCGGCCCAAAATGTCGGAAGTGGTGAGAATGCTCGAAGGCGATGGCCTTGCTGAGAGATGGGAGGAATGGCAGAAAGTGGAGGTGGTGCGGCAGGAAATCGAGATGGCTCCACACCGCCCTTCTGAGTGGATTGTTGATTCAACTGACAACCTTCATGCTGTTGAACTATCCGGTCCAAGGTGACAAATCATCATAATGTGTGTTATAAATTATTATTTTTATCTTCTAATGTTATGTTCTCGATAAGCCCATTATTTATCCTAGTGAAATTCTTATTTGTGCAATTGAATCCGTGGGCCAAAATGTATGATCTGCAGTAATTTATTGATGTTGTGTAATTTTTTCTTGTTTTCTTCTTCGTTCTTTTTCTTTTTCTTCTTCTTTTCCATTAATATGTCCTCGGTCGTTGTCTTGCTGAAGGCAAATTGCTGGACAGGTAGTATACTCCCAACATTGCAGCGTATGTTGCATCAGTATATGTATCTATACATTTTGTTAGTGCTCGAACATGAGTAGACATTTCGTACTCGCATGGGGGGCTTATTATTTATGCTAGTACTACCAAATCCTAGCTAATTGGCTTGTTTTTAGTAATAATCAATATCGTTTGGCCATACCTGTCGGCATGGGGGAATCATGTGTTTTTCTCAATGCATCTGCGAATCATGTTGTATGGTGATTCGATGGTTGGTTTCTTATTACAATCGGTGACTCGAGTGCTATTCCTATTTGTTTTACTGCGTGTTTACGGTAACAGATGCTCCGTTTTGAAAGCGCCTAGCCGCATAGTTTGTTCTTGGTCCATAATAGACTAGAGTAATGCTATTTGGACACATCAAAAGAAATGTATATTGTACATTTTATTCATTCAAAAATAAAATAATTTATAAGAATCACTTCACAATTTGTAAAGTGATCTTTTGTTACATTCTTATTTATTTATTAGATAAGTAGGATGTGTAATAATGTATATCATTTTTTTTGGAATATACAAATAGTATTTTTCTAATAGACTCTCCCTTTTCCTCTCTCTCTCTCTCTCTCTCTCTCTCTCTCTCTCAAAATATATGAAAAAAAGAAATCCTGTTGCACTACTGGATTACACGCAAAGAAAATTTTGATCGGTGAATTGAAACCACAGCGTGATGTTACTAATTTGGCTAGAAATGATTTCCTATATTCTATAGTAAAATCCACGATAAAATCTGTTCTAACCCTTTAAGCCACCCAACTTAAAAGGCATAATAATGCCATATCCTTACGTCAAAATAAAATAGAACTAAGTTTTAAACATATTGTTTTTAAAATTAAAAAATCTAAAAAAAGAATCTCTAAATATGGTTGGGTGCAACTCAATTCGATCACCCGTGACTCTGGGGATGCTCTCTACTCTCCACTCACAGTACCGTGATGCTCGGCCCACCTCTCTCCCGCCAAAAGCAAACCCTCGCCTCCTCCTCGTCGTCCCTCCTCCGCCGCCTCATCTCCTCCTCTTCCTCCTCTCCTCTCCCCCGCTCCTCCCGTCTCAGAGACCGCTACGGCTTCGTTCCCCCTCCCTCCCTCCTCCCCCAAAATCCTAACCATAGCCCCCATGACTCCGACCTCGCCGCGAAGAGGAGGAAGAAGAAGAAGCCTCCCTACAAGCCCCCCTCCTCGCTCGACCGGACCGGGCTGAAACCGGCTCGCTCCGACCTCCCCTTCGATTTCCGCTTCAGCTACACGGAGAGCGACCCCAGCGTGAAACCCATCGGCCTCCGCGAGCCCAAGTACTCGCCCTTCGGCCCGGGCCGCTTGGACCGGGTTTGGACCGGGGTGTGCGCCCCCGCGGTCGACCCCACGCTGAGGTCCGTCGATGGCGACGAGCCGGGCGCGGCGGTGGACTCGGAGAAGGCGAGGAAGATGAGGGAGAGGATCCTCGGCGCCCCGCTGTCGCCGCCCGAGAGGAAGTTTCTGATCGACAAGTGCCAGAAGAATCGGACCAAACGCCAGGTTAATCTGGGTAATCCCTTTTGTTTTTTCTCCTTAATTTGTCTCTATTTTGTTTTAATTTGCCCGCTAATGCTAAAATTGATTAATGTGGTAGACATTAGATTATCATATTTGTTCTGGATTTTATTAAGATCTAGGTTTCCGAGATAAAAACCTGCACCTTTTGATGATAGAGTAATGGGTAATAGCATTGGATTTGGTTTCTGTAACTTGTTAGGTTGCCAGTAGTGGCAGTATATCCGCATGCACCAATAGTAAATGAACAAGCTCGAAGAATGGGGGTTGTAGGCCGCTACAGTAGAGGGGGAACTTTGCAGAACAAGTCATTTTTGTTTAACGATTAAAGCGAGCCAGTGGTTTTGGATTTTCTCCTATTGGGCCGCACACATAATGCGAACTGGCATTTGGCTCCTGGAAGTGCACTTGTTTGATATAAAATAGGTCAGATGTAGATAAACCAGGGCTTGCCAAATTTGTTCTCGAACTTGTTTCGGTGCTATTGTATGTTAGGGATCCATATCGGTCTTCTGGGTGTAGATCAGATGATTGTCTTCTAACTCTTTCTTTTTTCAACCTTTTCTCTTAGTGTGTTGATGCTTTTTGCAGTTAATTCTATTTCAGATATTTATAAATTAGCCGTTGCATTTTCTTTTCTCAGGGAGGGACGGCCTCACGCACAATATGTTGAATGACATTCATAATAACTGGAAAAGTGCTGAGGCTGTGAGGATAAAATGTCTTGGAGTGCCAACAGTTGATATGCAAAATGTCTGCACCCAGCTTGAGGTAGCCCACCTTGTATATTCCTGTGCATTTTACTATATGGAAGGATCACATCAAGTATTTGCTATTGTCATGTTTTGTGAGGTTTATTTACCTGGAACAGCATTTGTGAATCTTAAATACAATATTGTGTTAATTTTCTGAGCCAAATAGAATGCGAAGAAGATCTTTCCTGATCCTTCATGAATGGAAAACTCCACAGTTATAGCAACTCAGACATGAAAGTTGCCTGCTTATTACAAGCTCAGTTCATTATCCTGACTTGTATAGTTCTATGTTATTGCAGCATTCAATTTTCTTCATAATTTTCTTATCAATCATCTTGCTGCATCCATACCTTTCTTACCTTTGAACGGAGAAGGCGTTGTTTGTGTTCAATGAGAACAGAACAGGCATTATTCCAGTGATTTTTAAACCGAAATTAGGTCACCCATTATAGCTGCTTGTTTAAATTAGGCCGCTTCTCTTAACTTCATGCTTTTATTAGTTATATTATTTTCTATTGGCTATGCATTTATATGCTCCTTTTATGCTTTTGTCACATACTTCATAACTAGAAATCAGGATACGTGCTTTCAGGAAAAAACTGGTGGTCTAATCATCCACAGGCATGGCGGTCAGATCATTCTGTATAGAGGAAGGCACTACAATCCCAAGAAAAGGCCTGTAATTCCATTAATGTTGTGGAAACCTCATGACCCAATCTATCCGAGGTTGATTAGAACAACTATTGAGGGTTTAACTATTGACGAGACGAAGGAAATGAGGAAGAAAGGCCTTGCTGTTCCCATCTTGACGAAGCTCGGTAAAACTAATTCCAACTTCTATATAATCTACGTCTTTATTGAATAAATAGTCATTAGTTGTTTGATTGTGCAGCCAAGAACGGATATTATGCTAGTCTGGTACCGATGGTTCGGGATGCTTTTTTAACTGATGAGCTGGTCCGAATAGACTGCAAGGGACTGCCAATAAGTGACTATAAGAAGATCGGTGTTAAGCTCAGGGTAAGTTTATATGGTGAAGTAAGAGCTTATTGGTCTTTACTCAAATTTTCATCCTAAAAATTGATAAATTTTTGTGCTTTTGATACTTTCGATTGTGAATTAATGGTTTGTTTTTTTTTTGTGATAGATGGGAACAAAATTCCTTTTAACTAAAAAATTGATGGATTTTATTTAATGCATATATGAATACAGGATCTGGTTCCTTGCATTCTTGTGACATTTGACAAGGAGCAAATTGTTCTGTGGAGGGGAAAGAACTACAACTCTAACACCTGCAATAATGTCGACAAGAAGTCTTCTCCTTCGGCGGTTGATTCAGGTAGCGATGAGCAGAGCTGCGGGGATATTCTTGATGACACTTCAGATAGCTGCCCTTCTGATGAAAGCTCCTAGATGCGCATCGCCAGAAATAACAAAACATACAGCACCAGTTTTAACAGAAATGATTCTCTCACCAATTGGATGAACAGGGAGATTTCAAATCCGACGGGCTTATACAGCCACTTAACCAAGCGGAGGGTGTGACATGATTCACCCGACAGTGTATTGAGAGATCTGCTTATGTATTCGTGTTTTCCAGGATGATTACTTACTGCTGCTGGGATCTGAAAGGAAAACTCATTAAATTGATTTGCCTGGTCCAAGGTATCCTTTCGAGAATCCATGCACTAAAAAAGGTTTGTTTGAGCAGGGTGCTGAACAAGTCAGCATTCATGTACTGGAAAGTTAATTATTCAGCCGAGAAAAAGTTGATATGCTTCATCAACTTCCAGTAATTTAACCTTTCTGAGATAGGGGATAATGTTAGCTTGGAAAAAAGCAGGCGAGAGGATGATAGGCTGTTTCTACTCTCTCTCTCTCTCTCTCTCTCTCTCTCTCATGATAGGCTGTTTCTACTCTCTCTCTCTCTCTCTGGGTTAGCTCTTGAAAATTTTTGTTGTATCAGAGCTTTTAGAACTTTGCTCAATCTGAATTCGTTTCTTTAGTTCCAATGATAGCCGTCAATGATGATTGTGACTGGGT
This sequence comes from Tillandsia fasciculata, assembly GCA_029168755.2. Classification (NCBI taxonomy): domain Eukaryota; kingdom Viridiplantae; phylum Streptophyta; class Magnoliopsida; order Poales; family Bromeliaceae; genus Tillandsia; species Tillandsia fasciculata. The sequence continues at coordinate 25,993,271 of CM054933.1, read as the reverse complement.
CTGCCTGGGGGACTAACCAGTCAAAATGCGTGTGTTAGATTATGGATGTCAAGGAAAAGAGGAGGGGACCTTTCCTTGCTTTTACTTGTGTAACCTGATGAGCTATTTACTCATGAATTTGTTGATTTTGTAACCTAATATCCCTCCACCAAATCGAAAATAATTGCTAGTGGATCCTCCACTCAACAGAAGAAGTGAGCTCGAGAGACTATCAAATTCAAATTTTCCTACCATACCGGTAGTTCTAAAGACAGGTATTAAAGACGTTAGTATACGCAATTTTTGGAAAATCAGCAGAGTTCTAAAGACAGGTATTAGAAACGGAAGTATACGCAATTTTTGGAAAATCAGCAGAAGGCTGGAGGAATAATTTATTTGTACTAATTAAATCCAAAGAGAAGCCCCAGCTACCTTCTGATCATAAATTTACAAAATATATATAAGAGATTTAAGAGATGAGGCATCCGCAAACACAAACTAACTTTGACAGCAGCAGATTACGCAATAGTTACATAATAACTCGTACTAGTGAATCTCCACGCCGCAGGTAGGGCTGCTTTAAACAAGCGCAGAAGCAAACATAACGGCATTCTTCAAGCTCATGATAAATGAGGGCCCTTTGATTTCTACCCCATGAGAGAAAACACTGAAATCAAGGATTCGAGCCTTGAGATGTGAAAAGGTTGGGGTAGGAGAAATACGGGTCATCCTCGAAAGATCCCGATCTTTGCGGCTCATGAGATAGATGGAACTCAGACGCTTGCTCCTTTGAACTGAATGATACACTTCTGATATCTGGCACGTCATGCAGCAACTTCAGTTTGTAATCAGCATCATCTTCAAAATGGGAAAATGAATCTTGTTTGTCAAATACTGGCTTCTCCATCCTATCCAATTGATGAGAATACTCACTGTGGAGTTCACCATCTTGACCGTCAGAAACCCCTGTGTTTCTCTTTGCTACAAGATTAGAGATTCTAATCTGTGCGAGATTCGCAGCAGCACGAGCGGCCGTCGCAGCTCGTTCGGCGGTCTCAGCAGCCGTTCGTGCAGCAGCCAATACATCCTGCAAGTCTACATTGGCCCCACTCTTAGTTCGAGAAGGGGATGAAGCTTGTTTCCCTTTCTCTTTCAAGGAAGTTAAATCAAATGGCTCGCTTAGCTTTGGGGTCTGAGATATAGAAGAAAATGATGGCGGCGAAGATTCTGGCTCACTTTGCTTTATTGAAGGAGATGAATACGGTGGTGGCGATGGTTCTTGATTTATTTGCTTGGCAGGGGCTGAAGAAAATGATGGGGGAGACATGAAAGGGATGAACTGTTTGTTTTCGTTACCAATATCTCCACCAAATTGAGTAGATCTAGAGACCTCATGGCCGAGCTCAGAATCCATTGAAGGAGAGGCAGGAAAATGTGGAGCCATTTTTTGAGCAGATTGAATGTCAGAATTCGGTTGGACTGAAATTTTTGGAACCTCAGGCAAGTCTAAGGAATCAAAGTCCACATCTGAATCAGGTTCATCATGCGAATCACCCATAGTTTTGGAAGCTAATGTCTCTTCATGTTTCTCTTTGGGCAGCGACAATGTGGAACCATTCGTAAATTGGGTCGGTCCATTCTATAGAAAAGAAATAAATTTACTCAGAAAATGCAAAATCTAAACTATATAGGACATCCCAGGCTTCAAACTTACCAATAGATCTTCATGGGGTTTAAAAAATTCCGTTTCTGTGGCTGATGGATCCCAATCTAATTCGTGCTCTTCGGCTATCTCCTTCAATAATTTCAATTTTGCTTCCACAGAAGGGGCACGAACCGACAATAGTTCAATTATCTGCACAGTGGAGTTCCCAGGAGTTCAATATGGCTGTTACTTGAGGAAATGAATCAGAACTAATAATAGGATAAAATGTACAGATGATCCTCAAAACTATTTAATAAACAATTTACTCCTGAACTTTCTCATATATTACTATTCCGCCCCTGGACAAAATATTTGACAATATATGGACATCTTCTGCACACCAAAATAAGGAAGCCATTAAAGAGGGGTAAGATGACCCGTCTAAATGAAAAAATTTAGATTTCCGTTGTGGCCAGGAATGAAATAGCAATAAATGAGAAAGTTCAAAACTACAGGGTTTCAGGGACTACGGGACAAAACTGGGATTGCACAGGGACCATCCATACGTTTTACTAGTAAAAATTTACTAATGATCGAAAGTTCTTGTAACCTGGCGATTGACTCCACAATCTGGCAAAAGTTCGGTGGCAGCTGCGAGAAATTCCTTGCCATATTTGGCTGCAAATAGCATCTGAACTTGCTGAAGTTCAGGAAGATCCGCACATCTCGGTGCAGCAAAACAGATGCTAGATATTGCTTCTTTAAGGTCTAGAGGGCATTCTCTGAACACAGACAGAAAATGATTTGATAGGTCATCAATATTTGGCCTTATGAAAGCGATTTATTGAAATGACTTGATAGATTAGAACATCAGAATAATGCATAAAATAAACAGTATGTATCAAAATCTATTAGCAAGCAGACGACAATTTATTTGCTGTCCGACTATTTCAAAGCATGCCACTCTCTTATCTTAACTTGTATGCGACCACAAATTTCCCTACCTATAGAATGTCTGACCTAACAAGAGGAGAAACAGATGTGCTTTGACCTTGCAAAACAGATTATTAAGCAAAAACAAGCTCTCAATAACAATTTTCAGAGGCAGAATACATGCAGCCAATCGTATAATCCAGCAAAACTGGTTTCGTACAGGGTGAAACGTGCAGACAGAGGTATATAGGAGGTTGTCAGTTGGAACTTTGAAGATTAACACGAAAACCCAGGTGAAGACAATGAAATGCAAAGCGAGCAAAATCATGACACCTACCAAAAGAAGTCATGATGGATGCAGATAAAGCCAGCGGGTAAGCGAACAAAAATTTAGGGAAATAACGATTAATTTTCAGGTAATGCTCGTGCAATTTAGATATTCGTCACACACCAAATTTACCAAAAGGAACGTTAAAACTAAAACCACCGACAAGTCCCAAGAGCCATTGTTGGGTTCGTTACAACGGGAATATCTGATATTCCTTTTACAAGTCACAGCAAAAGAAAAAATAGGCTACTTGATGATATTGTTTAAGACCTAAGATCTTGTTACCCATGATAGGAGTGATTCCTATAATCCGCGATTCCAGTAAAATGAGATAACTAAAGCTTCACATGCTCCTTAGAACTACTATCGAAAAACTTGGGTGGAAATTTATCCTCTTCGTTCTACAAAGTGGCATATAAGACTTAAGGATAGAATGCACAAGGGTTCCTCAAACTTGTAATGTAGATTTGATCCTGGAACGTAGTACCTTCGCGCTTTGTTGCAATACTACCCTTTCAGTTTGATGAAAATGTCCATATGATTAACACCAAATGCCATTGAAAAAGGATGCTCAAAATATTAGGACTACCAAGATGAAGTTTCTCTATTAATAACCATGATTATCAATGATGTGACAAAATTAGCCAAACATTATGATATAGTGATAGTACATAATTGGATGATAAAATGGCGATAATCAACCGAGAAGACAATAGCAAAACAAGAAAGATAGCGGGAAGAACCAAACTTGTTATGAGATTACTTTTGTGCTTCAATTATGGGAAGCCGAACAGCAATGAGTTCACAATAGCAAAACAAGAAAGATAGCGGGAAGAACCAAACTTGTTATGAGATTACTTTTGTGATTCAATAATGGGAAGCCGAACAGCAATGAGTTCACAAAACAATTCAAGAATCTCCTGCGCCGCCATCATGTTCTCCTCCCTGATTATATGCTCCACCTGCAAGTAATAACAGATAAATCAATCCTGCTAAAGATATAAACTGTTTCATATTCATTGATGATCAATCCAAACAAATTCATCAAAATGATGATAAAAACTCTTCCTCTTTTATGCTCATAATAATAATAATGCTAAAGAGGAAATGCATCATTCCCTAATCCGAGCGGTCGCCTCCTGCCCACTCTCGAGAAGCTTCGCTATATCTTTGCGCATCTGCTTCAGCTGAATCTCCCTTCGATTCCGCAGCAATTTTATCCTCGGAATTGTCAATTTCAACATCGTTTTGCTGATCAAATACAGGAAAAGACATAGGTTCCACCAAATCAACCCTTCTCTCAATAAAAAAAAAAAAAAAAAAAAAAAAAAAAATCCCTAAAATACTATTACGATCTAACAATCTAACTTCGAATCCCCAACAATTCCCATTAGTCGACAACCCGATCAAATTAAAGAAAACAGGAATAGCGAAGATTTACCATTTAGAACCCTTGAAAGCGCCCTTACTGAAGAAGGAATCGAGCATCGACATGGCGATTTCCAATCCCTATCGATCGAATCAAACTCGTGATCTAATCGTCAGAACCGTTACTGGGTTTTAATCTCTCTCTCTCTCTCTCTCTCTCTCTCTCTGTCCTTCGTCTACAATAAAATCAAGAAATCGGAAAGAGGAAAGAAACCGACTCACACCTCCGCGTCGTCACCTGCATCACTGAGGAAGGCGACGGAGAGGGACGGAACTAGGGTTCGTACATCCCCTATAGATCCTTTTATGCGGGGAGCGGTACTGGGCTTTTGATCGCGCGCCAAGTTGCGGAAGCGAACGGTAGATGATCCTCCGCATAGAAATTTAGGTGGGTTAAAAATTTGAATCCGGGTCGGGCATGGTTTGCTTCGGCCCGAAGGATCCAACCCCACGACGGATCGCACGCGATGGAGCATCGCTACCGAAGACTCCCCTATCAATTTTTAAATTATAAATGTAGATATGCAAATTTTTATTTATAAAATTAAATTTAAACGATAATAAATTATCCACTGTATCTACATAAGTTTAATTTATTGTTTTTATAAACACCATAAATAATTGTAATATTTGAAATCCAACGGTGAAAGATTTGCTACATTAATAAAACCATGATTTGCTCAACGCTTAAATTTAATTTTATAAATAAAAACTCTATAAATAAAAATTCCCATATTTTTGCATGATAAAAATGTCGTATTGAATCAAAGCGATAGTCTCGGTTACTGAATATTTCGAAGCTATCTCGAGTCGGTGGCTTTGGAAAATCTCATGAGCAAACAAGTAGTTATGTAATACAATTTTGAGCCCGAAAAAATGATAACGACCAAGAACAGCTTCCATTTTTCTCTTTTTTATTTGTTTGCATATGATAACAACACAGGAAACGATTACTAGCTAACTAGAATGCGACTACAGAACATAAAAGTACACAAAAATTACAGTAACAAGTGATCTAACAATAAATTACAAGTCCATATCCAAAAACCAGCTGAGTAATATACATGTAAGCCGATTGAGAGAAATAATAAATTCTCGCATTAGACAAGAATTCGCCCTTTCGCCTTGAAATTTGTTTTCGAGCTTTCTTCCACATGAAACCAAACACCGCCTAAATGAACGTTGGAGCAAAAGACTATCACAACTCCTCAAGCAATTGCTATTTTGGCTAACAAAAGTAAGAACTGGTGCATCTCACATAACAAGAGACGGTTAGACGATGGACATGAATCTTTACTTTATTATCATACAGCTGAATGAGAAGAAATTCACACATTTTGCCGATCAACAAAACAGAAAATACGTCCAACTTTTCCTCCTAGACGGTGAAGATAAATCAGATAAAGAGTTTTCGTTTGGACTTTTTCTATTGACAAGATGCAACTAAATTTGGATATACCAATCGACTCTAGAAAACAATGCATTCATTCTCCAACAAAGCAGCCCTCAAATGGGCAACAGGTGTCATCGTAAAATAACGAAATGCACATAGGCATGAGGTCCGGGCTCAGGATAAAGAACAACTCACAAATAACATTCCGGTATACCATAGCAGCTATGAGCTAGTAATCGTGGCCAGCGATCAAGATTCAATTACCCTACAAAATCCCTGTTGAAATGCCTGAAGTTGCATAGATCTTCAATGAGTGCTCCGGTATGTATGTTAGACCTAAACAGATCAAAAGGTAGCAGGTAAAAATATCTTTCATTAATCTTCGATACTACAAGCAAACTGACAAGAGTGTTCGTGCGGAAAGAGATGATTCAGTACTAGCACTAATAATTAAAGGGGTGGAAAGAGAAGATCTCCAAATGAAATGCAGCGTCTTCAACAGACTCTTCACACTCAACAATGGCTAGCTAATACCTCAACCATCTTAATATTATATTATGACGAAAGATGATATATATTTTTTTTTATTCGTAAGGATGTCTCATACAGGTTCAAAATTTTATCACATGTTATCAGGTTTCCATTGAGCACTTCACTAAGTTGCTCATTCACATGTGCTACCCTCAGTTAAAGCTAACATTCAGAAAAAGACCAACAGTAAATAAGGAAGATCGAAGATTTTCTCATATATATGTAAAACAATAAAATATATCTAGTACAAGGGAAACATCAGATACTCTCAAATACTCAAGCTGAATGCAGCTAATGTGTTCGCACATTGCTTCTGTGAAGAAGGTTGTCTTTGAAAAAGTCAAAATAGGAATAAGGATTACATAATACTTTAGTTCCCTATGAATACTAGGGGTCTAGATACCCAAATGGCATAAGTGAGGAGTGAATGAATGTGCAGGAATGCATCTAGTTTATGACACATGAAGGTTGTATCTTTGTAAACCAGATAGCTATTGCTTCAGGTAGTTCAGCAAAAATTTAAGAACCATACCTTTCTCCTTGATAGCTATTTTAAGAGTATCAAGTGTTATGATCCCATCAGTTAATGGTAGTAGCTCAAGCTTGACAGTTGAACTCGAACGTGCAGGAACACATCTAGTTTGACCATGCAATAGATGTGTTAGCCCATGTTACAGTTCGAGAGAGAGAGAGAGAGAGAGAGAGAGAGAGAGAGAGAGAGAGGTACCCAAGAGGTACTGCGCTTTGCAGCCATAGGTGCGTACAGCCTTCAGCATTACTTAATTCATTATCACCACCATCAACTTCCTTTCGAGAATCCGCAGGAATAGGCCTCAACCTTTGGATTCTTGCTGCACGTTTTTCTCCACCTGTTCTTCCCCGATACTCATTGAGACCATCAGAGGAATTGACCGGATTTGTTGGAGTTGAATTCAATGATAAAACTGAAGAGTAGGAAGTAGATGATTCTGGAGCGAGAACAGTTAGAGTAAGATCTTTGGCCGTTAGATTTGTAGCTTCAAGTGTCAGCACCTGAGATTCAGAAATATCAGAAATTATTAATATACATCAAGAGTTAAAAGTATCTTGGGTTACATATATAAGAATGCGAGAGTGGTAAAAGAGTGGTTACAACCTGAACGGGCAGTTGAGGTACTCTAGCAGTTGGTCCAACAGTTTGTTTGTAAGGTTCAGATGATACAGAGATCATAAGGTCTCTGGCAACACAGGGTCGCCAATTTGTTGCCTGTTTAAAAAAGAGTTTTGACTCTAACAAAAGGGGAAAAAAAAAGGTTTAGACTCTTAAAATTTCTTGTGAAGCATTTGGTGCATTTGGTGTTTCGTTTCATTTAAGTGTTACCTGTATAATTGCAGTGACAAGATACTAGAACTGCATACTGATCAGCAGCTGGAGAAACCTTCTTATGTTCGCTAACCCTTGATGCCACATACATATTTGATGCAGCTGTACCCAGCTTTGGAAGGGGATGAGTTGGAATTGCCTCGTCGTTACTCCTATTGTCTCTACACATCCTAGTAGCTGGTTTAAGAATGAAAGAATGCTCCTCACCCCTCCTGAGTAGATAGATAAACTACTGTGAGAACAAGTGAGATCTTTTTCTCCATTTACAGTAGAGTTAGACAATCTGATGATGAATGCCCAAAAAGTGGCCCAGTTTGCAGACTAAAGTTATCTATGTTACTTCCTCAGTTATAATTTTTGTGACTCGGTTTCCTGTCTAAGCACAGGGGATAAAATTTATGAACCTGACATGAATTTCTTAATGCACTTCATCCTCTCTCTTTTTAAGGTCCTTCATGGCGGCATATCAAATATACATTCTGATATTCATCATGATTGAATAGCATTTCTGATAGAAAATCACAAGGAATCATGAACGCAAAAAATGCCTGAATGGATAAACAAAACCTTGCAAATTAAGTGCTGAAGCAGTTATCTTGAATAAGCATGTATATGCATATAGATGGCATATATTTTAACAGATATGTCTAAATAAAAATTGATCCAATTGGCATATTCTCGTGATGCAGAAACCTAAAGCAAAACTAGAGATGTCTTTTAAAGGCAGTATCTTATTTTCCAGCACAGTACCAACTTTTTGGTTTTTATAAAAAATGTGTAGACTTACCAAGCGTGCCTATAAGTTTAACTATATCCATTATTAGTCACTTATTGTGAAAGCATACTAACACTGCCTTTTTCCTGGCAAAAGCAAGTAATGGATCATAAAACACTTGTCATGTAGCCTTATAAAAATAAAAAGCACTTAAGGTGGTAAGGATAAAGGCTACCCATCATCTATACTAGTTGATGGCACAAAAACTACAAGACACACCTGAGTGCAAGTCCAGGTAAGCTGTGACAGTTCCCAGCCTCAATACTGGCAATTGGCAGGGTTACTGGGGCACGTCCTTTTGATGCATCCTCACATACAATAGAAATTGCATCCAAAAATATTACAATATCTGGTATATGAGCAGGAGACACATTCTGCCAAACAAGAATAAACATAAGGCCATCCATATTAGTTTCTTATGTGGTAACAAAATGAAAAAGGAACTTAAACAAAATAAACCTGAAATAAGAATTAGAGCTACACCTTTATTTGGACACAAAGAAGATCCTCTGAAGTGCACTCTGCTACAAAAGAATGGATTTCTAATGGCTGAATAATTTCAACTTTTCTGCGCCACCTCCTGCCTGGCAAATATATTCCTTCCAATCCACAGTGGACAGAATAACGTTCAGGCTCCAGAGGCACCCCTCTAAATGACAAAAGTCCCTCATTTTCCATATCAGAACCCTTCGTTGATTTCTCAGATGAAAAGCGATCAAAGTCTTCAAGATCAAAAGGAGGTTTTGAGTTGGAAGAATAAACAGTGGAAGGAGGTGGTACAACAGTTTGAGGGAATGAGGGCATGGAATAGCTTCTGAAGTGACTGAAGGAAAAGATTTGTGAACCAGAGGCAGAGTATGATGGCTTGTGAGATATGGTTGAGCTTAAAGGAGGTGATAGTGGGCGAGGGGGAGGTAACGTACGATCTAAAGGGAGCAACCAATTAAGAAGCTCTCGACATGGATCCTCATTACTTTGAACATGAATGCTATTCAGGTTCTCAGAAACCAAATCATTGGCTATGCATTTTTCGAATTGTAGGACCTCAAGTATAGGATCTTTTATATCACTAACTCCAACATTCACTCGTAAAATTACCTGCATCCTTCCAATAGAGAGCAGGCATGACTAATCAGCATTCGTAAAGCTAAATGATGGCTTAAAGCATCTTTCATTTAACTATTTAAGGGATCATAAACATCTGAGGATAGAAATTATTTATAAATTGCTACCATTAAGCCCTAATCCCAAATATGTGGCATGGTTTTCACTTGAGTATTTGAGAAGATTAATGCAGAACTTTTAATGTTTCCTACAAGCTGAAAGAGTTATGAATGATTTTGGTGTTTTCTAAGGATTCTGTAATAGAATCTGTAAAAGTAATGATAGTTTACACCACTAAATTAGGCATCCACTATTATTAGAAAAAAAGAGAGCAAACAGTAAGATCGAAGTAATCAGACGGCCTATAGTATACATATAAGCATTAGTTTTTTTTAGGCTCTCTATGAGAAATTAGCATAAAGCATAAAAACAGAAAGCGCTTAAAGCATACCACTATGTCACCATTGCTCAAGGAGTAGCATCTGACTGTATCTCTAGCCACTCCACCAGACTTAATGCCATCAAAAGATCCCTTATCAACAACTGCACTAAAAGGGCCAGTCTTTGAAGCCTTTCCACGACCTCCGTCGTTCAAACATGATTTTCTTCCTGCTATCTCCTGATTTAATGACGATTGATCAACTCGGCTTCTTTTGGACCAAAGCGGTTCATCTGACTGAGCTATTCTGACAAAGAAATTCGAATTTTTAAATCTTTCTAATATATTTTCTGTTTGCTGTCTATGATCTTCCATTCGAAGAAGAGACTCGGTCATAGAAATATCCTGTTTAGGAGGCATCTCAACAGCAGTAGACAATGTTTCACCATTACTTTCTTTAGTATGATCAGCAGCTTCTTCACATGTTCCGTTAACTTCACCTTCATCACTGATAGAATTAGGATTACTAGGTGAGCTTTCCATTTGCTGCTTTCCGTTTTGCTGAGACTTACCATTTCTAGACATCACGGCAGCAACTCTAAATGGGGTTATAATTTCTGTATCCTGTTTAGTTGCTGATAAACATACAAGTATATGAATCTGTTCACCTGAGGACAGGGAATAAGTCAGAAACATAAAAAAAAAATTATAACACAGGATAGCATATAATCAGTTTAACAAGAAAACATAAAATGGATCTACCAGGAAAAACGAAAGAACGGTCCAAAGACCGTAACTGCAGAATATCTGGCACATTGTTCCAATTCTCAGGAAGTTCCTCTGCAAAAAGAAAGCCATGGAAGGGTAAAATAAGACAGAGAGAAAACGATATCCAAGAAAGCATGTATTTACTAAATGAAAAGAAAAAAGAGTACAACAATACTATCAGGAAGTTACTAGCTAAAAAAGAGTAATCTTTACTTGAACGAACAAAAAAAAACATGGAGTTGCTTTCACTAGTTAGCAAGAGACAATATAAAACATTCATCAGTGCAAGCTGAGAATTATGTAGGGGAAAAGGGCATATGAAGTCTGGGAGGACAAACTGTACGGAATTGTTATCCATCCTTCATCATCTGTTACATCGGTGTGGTGGTTTCCCACATGAAATTGGTCTTTTAGAGTTGAACCTGCAGCCCCCACACCAACGTCACCATTGCTATCACCGTCTTCACCTGCTGCAGATGCTGGAAATGGATCTTCAGCAATAAGGCCCTCCAATGTGGCGGTTGGTGTTTGTGTGATGTCCTTAAGTCCAGCTTCAGAAAAACTGGGTAATTCTGGAGCTACAGGCTGGGTAGGTCGTAATAGAAAATTCATTGTTATGACCAAGTTCCTGCAATATCATGAAGGAATATCATCCTTGGAGATCATTAAGAAAGTATCAATTTACCCATTTTAATGGTCATACAGTTGAACTGCAAATATTAGCATATTAGGTTGATGGTAGGAATAAACAAATTTTCTTAGGCCAAAATGTTAAAGTTCTTTCAACATACAAGTTTATTGGCCAGCCTGGTATCAAAAAACAGAAAACATAAGATAAAGAGGCAGAAGAATATTATGAAAGTTGCACATAAAAAAAGAAGCTTAATTAGGCAACGTAGGTTCATGGTACCATAAATATCACACCGAAAAGTTAGGACAAAGAGACCAAAATGCGATGCAACAACTGCTATAACATTTACAGATAAGACAGATTCGTCTAGAACAAAGCCATGAGAAAACCAGAGATCAATCCGCAAAAGGACATCAAACATTTCTTAGATCTTTTCTCAACATTAAGCATCTCTCACGGCCACCCCAATTATAAGCTTTTTTCTATTACATAGCCAACGAGATAGCCATGAAAAGGATATCAAGTGTACATGACCCAACAGAATACCATGAAATACATATGAATGAGAAGAATAAATAATTTACATCCTAAACTCAATTGTTTCTGCAGTAACCACGGTTAGCTTCATGAAATATTTTACATCCTAGATTTATCACCACCCTTGAAACTCAGCGAGCAGTGAAGATATTAATTCTAATATCCATCGAGCGTCGATTTGTAATCAAACTAAACCTAAACTCCGATGAGAACAACAAGAATCAGCCCGTATTTTCAGCATAGCAGTGCATTAGATGCTCCACCCAATGTGAAAGATCGACCAGTCACACACTAAAACAGGGTAGTGTTTAGGACAAGACAAATAGAATAGATCTCACGCAACATAGAAGCAGATCCGGACAGGAGACGTGCTATGTAAAAGAAAATCACAAGGATCAGAGCATCAAACCCTGAACAGCTACAGATCTAGGTTCTAAGAGAAGAGGCTAGAGCGGCGGAAACCCTATATTTCGAGAATACCTGCTTTGCGTATCCTCTGAAGCTCCTCAATTCGGATCGCGGATACTCGAGGCGATTTGTTGGTTGCGGAGTTATCCCAGTGAGGGATCTCCACGGAGACGACGACGACGAAGATGAAGAGGCCCCAACCGAGTGAGAGAGCTCGGAAGAGGTCGAGGTAGAGGCGTGCGGGAGAAGATCAGGGCGGTGGGAGAGGGAGAGGAAGAGGGAGGAGAGGGAAGGGGAGGCTAGGAGAGTGGTGGCGATCTGATGATTTTGGACTTTTTTTTTTTTTTTTTTTTATTATTATTTTTAAATAATCTAGCAAAATTTGACAACTCTCTAAAGAAAAAAAATTTATAATTTTTATTTTGCTAACTCAATGTCCATAAAATAATTGACTACCGTCCAAAAAAAAAAACCAGCCAACAATTTATCACCTTCTAAAATTTTTACTAAAATAATTTTAATAATTTTATTTTAAATATTTGTGGTTATTAATTCAAAATGTTGTTCTCCCATTAAATACTCTTGTTCAATATTAAGGACAAAACGATAAACGATTTATTAATTAATAAAATAAAATATTTCCTCAAATAATTTTTTTAGAATATTATTTATCTGATTATAAAATTTTACAGAATTATAAAAAAAAAAAAAAAAATCGAAAGCAGTAACTAAAAAACCTCACCCACTTGGAGATAATTATTTAATTATTATTAAAAAATCTAGAAGCCCTGCCCAGTAAAATGACCCCATATTTATATATATATATATATATATATATATATATATATATATATATATATATATATATATATATATATATATATATAAGTCCGCTACTATACTATTAATAGTACTAAGTTATTAGTGCTATTAAATTTTCTACTCTTAGATCAATTCTTTTGATCATTTTTATCCGTTAGATTTTACTATTTCTTCAACCATCTATTAAATCCAAAAGACCCACTATTATCTCAACCACACATTTTTTAATCCAAAAATTTAAAACTTAATACCACCAATAACTTGTTCTCTCTCTCTCTCTCTCTCTCTCTCTCTCTCTCTCTCTCTATATATATATATATATAAATTTCATACCGCAATAAATCAATTACAATAAACTTTTTTCGGTCACGCCAATGAATACAAACATATATTCTTATATACTTCTACTCTTAACTCTATTTTACCTATTAATATTAAATGAATCTTAATACCAAACAAACCTTTACTAACGAAATTATTTTAACATGAAAAAAAAAGGCTTTACATGGTAATTCTGGTAAAAGTTTAATAGTTGTCTCCGTTTTAGTCAAATAATTTCTTGCTAACAAGGTTTAACTACAATTGAGAGATGATAATTAATCCAAAGAAAATGAATAATGAGTGTTCAAAGAGCACAATGTATCAACTTTTCATTCAATTTTGATAAAAAAAAAAAAAAAAAAAAAAAAAAAAAAAAAAAAAAAAAATCTACTTTCCTCTGAAATAGAAGAAGAAAGATTTACTTGCTGTTACAGTATAACACAATAAAAGAGATGAAAACAACAAATGTGTTTCACACAATGCTGACAGGATAATACAAGAATGGATCAAGTGTTCTGAATTTACCTTCTGAGTTAGTACAAAACACTTGCGTCCTGCACCAGGGAAGCCTCTATAGAACTAAATGATGAGAGCAGTGACATCAAAACCGTAAACATTCCGCTGGCTGATGGGAGCTTTTCTTGCTTGATAGTTCAATGTAGGCGAAATGCAATTGCACCGAATACAAGAACGTAGAGGACGGCGAAGCCTACAAATAACTCCCGGATTTGTTTGATCCCCGAAGGAAGCCGCTATTATACACAGGATCATATACTTATACTAATATAGCCGACGCGACACCTCGCCCTCCTCGATCAAATAACCAACACAAGTCAGTGCCACTTAGAGCTTAATTTCAGCACGCTGACCTTCAATCTTAGTATCAAATACCAGCTCGAAACATGATGAATCGACATATGAACAAAACCTGGATCCTCAGTTATTTGGCTGCATACCAAGTCTGCGCACACTTGGCATCGACAGCGAGGTCAACCTTGAGGAAGTTGTGGCCGTTGAAGGGTTTCGACATGCACTCGACTACTATAGCCTTCGCCAGCTCTGCAGACTCTGTGGGCCCTTCCAGTATCACTTCATCGTGCACCTGGTTCAAAGGGAAATGGTGATTATATCAACTTAGAAAAACAAAACAAATTGTAAGTAATCGTGATTAAGAGTTTACGATAAATATAAGTGCATTAATACTACCAACACTTCAGCCAAAAAGATCAATAAACAAACCTTAAAAAGGAGGAAATACTAAAGGCCAACAACAAAACCTACATCAGATCATCCGATAAAGGTCATGCTTTTTTCTTTCTTTAATTCAAAAGAACAACTATTTTAGAAAAAATAGGAGAAATAAGCAAAACAATTTCTTTAAACTTTCTATAAATGAGACTGCAAAGAGACAACAAAAAACCCGGACCAAGATATAGAGTTGAGCTAGAATACTAATGGTCGCAGACATGCTCCGTTACTATTGATTTTTTTTTTTATGATGAACCCTCAGAATTGACAATAGGCACTGTTGATCGTGATCTAAACCACTTGAAATATCTAGAAATCTATTTCATGTTTTTTCGATATTATTTTCTTGTGCATCAAGTGGGTACAAAAATAAACAGCTGAAAATAAATATCGTTCAAAAAGTGATTAAAAGATTTTTGTAATCAAAAACAAGAGTGTAGACCTTGTTTGAAATAGTTTAAAGAATTTTCTAACAAAAATTCAACTTATTTGAATTCTTTTATACCGTTAAACGAGAAAATGCCTCGTATCAAACATTGAAATTATAAATTTTGCAACCATTTGATCATTAGGTCAGTAATATCGAAAAAATATATATTTGATTTCTAGATACTTCAAGTGGTCTAAATCATGTTCAACGGTGCCTATCGTCGATTTCGAGGCTCCATCATCGAAAATAAATGGATAGCAACAGAGCTCGTTTGCTACCGATTGTATTCTAGCCCAACTCCCAAAATATACTCAATAGTCTATTGCCTCTAAATTTTCTAACTGGGTTTTCTCTTTGGAGAAATCAAGGTGTATCCAAGTTTAGAACCTGCAATAGTAATCTCCACCCAAGCTCCTTGAGATGCTCATTCTTGTCAATCTCAAGCATGGCACACATTGCAACATCAGCAGCGCTGCCCTGTTAAAATCACAAAAATCACAAGGGAATAGGCAGTTAATGGCAAGTTGGCATTAGCAAAGCAAAAAGGGAAAAAAAAAGTACAGAACAATGGCAACAGAAATGCTTTCAGTTCTCACATGAAGTATTCCTTTTTTCTACTATAACCTCATATAACTACTATTTTAAATTAATGTATACAGTTTTAAGTACATATAAAGAAAGAATGATGACCATTAAGGAAAAAATTCTAGTTGTTGGCTTCTAGTGCCTGAGACATACTTTTCATACAGAAAATCGACTTCCAACTACTTTGTCAAAAAGGAAACCAAAAAACATCATTGAGAAAAAATTGTTTCTAAGGAAGACTCTAAACTTTGAGAGCTCTATCGGGCAGACTGCCTCACTACATTTGTAGTAATCTGACATCTATTATTGAGATTAATACTAATATAAGTTTGCATTGACCTTGACTAGTAATCTGACATCTATTATTGAGATTAATACTAATGTTGCATTACTTTGTTTGAATTAATATAGTAATGTAATATCGAATTGATTGTGAATTCAAATTTTATATTCAAAGTTAATTTTAAATAATTCAAATTCAAATTTTAAATTTAAATTTATTTAAATTCTAAATTTGAATATAGATTATGAATTCATATTTAATTTTGAGTTTAGATTTGGCATTACCAGCCTACCAAGCAAAATCAGTGGTTTCTTGGTCACGACTAGCTAATTTAAATTTTAAATTCAAATTCAAAATTTTAACTCAAATAAAATAATTTAACTCAAATTTCAAATTAAATAAAAAAATTTAAACTTAAATTTGAAATTCAAATTCAAATTTAAATTTGAATTCAAATTAAAAATTAAAAATTTGAATTTAAACTTAAATATTTTAAGAATGAAAAATAAAAATAAAAATTTATTTTTGTTTTAAAGAGCTTACTGGGGTATGAAGGGTTAATTTTGTAATTTTACAAGTTGCGGGACAACCCGCAGTCAGTAATGTATGATACTCACCCCCTCCCTAGCAATATTTTGGTGGTTATCTTGTGCTGTTCGTAATGCTGCATTACCAATCGGATTACTTGCAGAATGAACTAAACACAGTAATTTGAAAAGATTACTGCAAGATATTCTACAACCCTGACAGGATAACACAAACCAAACAAACCCTAAAAGTATACTCTCTTGAAAATAACAATCAATATTAATTCCATTAGTATTGACAAATGTAGTACGGCCTCAAATCAGGTCCCATAGCATGTTACTATTCATGTAGAGACATGTAAAAAAGAACACAAAATTACCTGTACGGGAGTATTGATAGCAGCTCGCTCAATGTGACCCCTCTGACCAGGACTGGGATTAACAATAGAAGGGAACTGTCGTGATCTTCCAAGCAATGTGTGAACACATTGCAGCTCCAGTGCTTGCCTTTTGCGTTTCTGTTGCCACCGCAGAACTTCTTGTCTTTCTTTATACCAGAGTTTAACTGTCTCCCTTGCTTCCTTTATAGAAACCTAAAGAACCCCCCCCCCCCCCCCCCAAAAAAAAAAGCATAATATGAACAAACCTAAAGATTAAAGAAGTTTATTCTACCAATATAATTTCAAGTTAAAATTTTTAAGTGTTTTGGCTTTTAATATTTGATGGCCAGTGATTCAGCCACGTGTACTAGGATTTGCCAACAACAAACAAGCTACATTGCATCACAATTTACTTATCCCCCCAAAGACTACACCAAAAGCAGGAACTCTACAGAACAGAAATTTCTTTTTTCCTCAAATGGAAAGATACTTAAAATCAATGAACGGAGCTGGACCTAAAGTAGTGACACGCTTGAGAAAAAAAAAAAAAAGTACCTTCCAATCCCGTGAGAGCCCAACAGGTGTCTTTCCATATGCAATTGAGAAATTAAGCATCTTGGCCTTCCTTCTCTCGGAAGCAAAAGCATCCTACAACAGTATAAAGAGAGGACAAAATGATAATTAGCGCTTATCATTTAAATACAGTTATATTAAAATAAAAAAGAGAATAACTATTGATAAGCAGGGGAAAACAATGTTATTATTTGACTAGAATAAATTAAGGAATCATGTAATATTAGAGAAAAAGCAACAGAAAAGCTGAGAAGTATGTGTAAGATGATAAAATGAAACTTATCAAGCTTAACAGGAGTTATAAGTTCGCCATTCAAAACAATCACATTTCAAATATGCCAAACTTGAGAGTTACCTTCAACAACGGAACTGGAGGTTTCTCTTCACCAGGTTGAGGATGCCACTCAAGAAGCACTCTCTTTTCTTCAACAGCCTCACGGACATATGCGTACATATTCATAGCTGTCCTAGAGTGGAAATCACCACCAGCTTTGAAAGCATTCAACATGCTTTTACAGTTTGCAAGATGTGCTAAGATCCTAAGCTCCAGCTATATATATATTTATTTTGAACAATTAGACATGAAATTAAGTTGAAAGTTTCCACAGAAAGGTGCAGTTCAAAAGTACATCATTAGGCAATGAGCACCAAAAAAGTATTACCTGCCCATAATCAGCGACAATTAGAGAGTTTCCAGGCCCAGCAACAAAAGCCTGACGGATTCTGTAACGGTCCTTTTCTAGCGCAGGTTGATTCTAAGACATGGGGAATAATTATTCCAACACAATTAACAAAGTATACAAAGATAAATGAAATTCACGGAAAAGAAAAAAAGAACTCGAAAGCCCGGCTAAATTTACAAATGATCCTTCATTACAACAAATCATGTCAAACTTGAAGCCTAAAGAATTAAGCTTTTATTGCACTAGAAGTAAAGGTTTTTGTTCCTGTACCCTATTGCATATATACAGAAGTAACCTCAACTAACCAAATTAAGATTATAATGTGTTGATTTCAACTGTATGAAGAAACTTTAACACGTGTTTTTTGGCGTATACTGTATTGGCATTTAGTCATGAAATAATCAAGCCTTTCTTCTAACTCAATAGACGGTGTAAATAGTCAAAAACTTGAATACACCCTTATATAGCATATACATAGACCATAGACTCCAAATAGTTAATCTCCTGCTTATCATGGCACTCTTCACTACCTCAGGTCTAGCAAGAACGTATAGCTCTTGCAGCTGGTTAAAATAGTGGAGAAGTAATGAGCCTCATAGATTCTCTGCTAAAGCTTCAAACAAACAAGAGACATAGAAATCAAGGAAGCAAACAAACAGCACCTCATTCATAGCTAATACAAGCTACAATTCAAAACAATAATCCAAAAAAAAAAAAAGACCAACAGTTTCAACAGAAAACTAGAATGGATCAAAACCTGCAGATTTGGTCGCCTAGCTGACAAGCGCCCAGTTTCAGTGTTGATATTCAATGAACAATGAACCCGGCCATTATTACACGAAATATGATTCCCCTACAGCCAAATAATAAAAGTATCTTCAAGAAAAAGCTACAATACAAGTTTGATGACACCAATAATCTCTTCAAAATACATAGCTTTCAATGAACTTTATATGGATGGAATGAAATGCCAAAATAAGTGAATGCATATAAACTTGGGAGTCTATTTACATTGTACATAGACTTTTTTCTTTAATGCGACTTTCACATATACAGCAAAATCCTATAATTGAACACATACCCTATAAAATCATTTCCGATGGACTATATAAATGTATAAAGATCATCTATTTGTAGGGATAATACGTATGTACAATATACTTCTTTTAATACCAAAATCATCTATTTGTAGGGATATGTATGTATACAGATCTCTTGTTCAACAAACAGATCATGTGAATTAGCTCACCTGCAATGGAAGAATGAAGTTGGATATCAACGAATCAATGGAGCAGACTTCACAAAGAGCTGCTATAGCATGACACGCTTCCTTCCCCACCTTTCCGCCTCCAAAAGCATGATAAGCTGTGCCATATGCAGATAAGTCTTCATCATCTGTAGTTGTGACCGGTGTTCCTTTGTTTTCCTCAACCACAGAACCCTCAACCAAACTAATATCTGATTCGTCCCCACAGTCATCGTCCATCATATAGATCTGATCGGCCGTGATCTTTCCAGCAAGTGTTCTCAAAACATCACCACTAACTGAAGGCCACCCACTAGCTGTGAATATCTCAGTTTGCATATCATCCACTATTTTATGAAGTGTAATAGTCATATATTTAGAAGGACTTTTCTTCCCCTTCTCAATCAAATTCTCAGTATTTGGCACTTTGAAAGTTTTAGATTCCGGTAAAGTTTCATCAGGAGTCTTACTGTAAAAATTTAACATTGATAAGCAGCCTAGAAATTATTGCACTTAAAATTGGCATATGCTAGGGCCTATAGAATAAATACTTCATAACAAGAATAAAATAAAGCTAAGAAGCAGAGCCAAAAGGATAAAGTAGCCCATAAACTCCTAGATACAAGTACCATTGTGATCAGATATAAGGTAGACACTTGGGGTTCAGAAAAGTTGAGCTCCTCCTCTCATGTCGTTTCAATACTTTCTTGGCACAAAAATGGCATTTGGAGTTCTATAGGAACCCAAGGACTCTTGAAATTTAAGATACTTTGGTGATTAGAACAGCTATTGCACACCAAAACTGAAGGCAAAATTGTTTACTCTAATATGCTCCAAACGTATCCAAAGCATTCAAATTAATCATAAACCACAAACATTTTAGTAAATTTATGACAAACTTAAGCAAGCCAAATGATTGATATCAACTTGTATAATCTAGTTCTGGAAAATCTACGAGTAGAAACTGACAAGTTTATATGTGCAACTTCGAAGAGATGTAATGTGTTATGCTCTATGTTCTAGTCCACTAATTTGCACATCATAGAAAAAACACGCTTAATTTCCATTGAGGTAATTGAGCAGCAGAACAAGCATAATGCAAGTCACTTTTACACTCCAAACCTACAAATACTACTTCTTAAGCAAAGCAGTCAGACCTTAAATCATATGACCTTAATCAGTTATGCACAACTTAAGCAGCAACACAGTAATTTTGCATGATCCATCATTCGACTCTCACAATAATCAATAAGTAGTTCACTCAGTTACTTTCTTAGTAATATTGCCTCATGGGGTTGTGATTCCCCACATAACAATTAACATTTGAAACCATACCAATTTAGAGGTGACTATCAGTAGATCAAACGTTAAGTCCAAAACTTCAAGATCACCGACAGTCAAGATGGTTAGAAATACAAACATCGCAATTGTACATGTCATATGCGGACTATATGAAAAAAAACATGAAGAGAAACTTAAATAAGACACAACGGTAACTTTGTTATCATCCAATTGGGAAACAAATTAGCTAAACAGTTAAGCACTGTTAACTATATCATTTATTTTTCAATACAAATAAAAAGAAATGCTTCTGATTCAAAAATAAGATTCTTAAATCGAGGACAATCTAGACAAAGTGTTTTATGATGTACTTCGGAACTGAATGACGTTCAGCTCAAAAGCTGAACACTGACAACTTTTACTCAATTTTCCACTACAATAATTGTAAGAATTTCTACAACATAGTGCAAAATCAAGAGTAAGGAAAAATATTTGAAAGATTATTTGATTGAAAAAAGTCAAAGCACAGTAAATTGTAACTTTTCCATGCAAGAAATATTTGATTAAAAAAATGCAGTTATAGATTGTGAGACAAAGTCCATACCTATTCTGGATGCCACCAAAGAAAAGCTGACGGATTTGAGTGTCACTTCCAACATTCATGTACTTGGCATCAGCACAGTGCTTACTTGCCCACTTCCTGAACCTTTCTGCAGCTAATTGCTGTTCAGCAATAGCTACTTTTTCTATTTCTGAAAGGTATGAACGATCTACAAGCATTCCCTCAGTTTCCATTTTGACCAAAAGAACGCCAAAAGGGCGCCAATACTCTTCATAAAAATCAAACATTGATCCTCTAGTTTCACCATCAACACTCCACTCGATGTCCTCAAGCTTTCTTTTCAAGCTCTCAAAAAGTTCAAGAGTTTTTTTCGAATCCAATGCAGAGTAGCAAATCCATAATTTACGATCCTCCTTTTGAAGTTTCTCAACTGGATCAAAAGTGATAACTTTTCCTTCGGATCCATCTTTTTTAACCTTTTTTTTACCAAAGATGGTTTTGATTGATACCTTTGCAACACTTAATCCACTATTATGTTTTGAGTCTCCACCAGACATAACTTTGGGGTCGCTTGTAAGTGCTTCAAGTGAATACCCTCCATCCGCCCTCCTTGATGAGTCACAAAGCCGTGCTAGATGCATTGTATCGGCGTGAAACCCAGCGAGCTTGATACCATAGTTCTCTATAATATGACTATCGAAACTATAATTATGCCAAACCTACAACAAGTAAAAAAGCAGAACCACAACCTTTGACAATCAAATGGATGTGAAGTCATGAATTATGCACTCAATCAAGCTACTTAGTTTGTAAAATGCTAGAAACAGAACTACGAATAATGATTGTGTCACAAAGAAAGTATGCAAATCAACTACAACACCAATAATCTCCAAACAGTCTAATACATATGTCATAATTTATAGAATAGGACTAATGCTAAAATATTTTCATCATAGGCAAAAGATCATCTTCATATTCCCAACCACAAGAAAATTTGAGAACTGCGAATTTAAATAATATCTACACCAACTTTGGGACAAAGTAAATAAGGGAAAAAAGATTAGCATTTGCATTTGACATTTTGAAGAGACCAAAAGTACCTTCTTGATTGATGGATCTTCAAAAAATGGAGCGAACGCCATCAGAATATCCCTACCACCATCATCAAGTACATCCACCCAAATGCAAGATTTTCCATTGCCGAAGTTAGCTTCTGGGCCAGAATAGATACTAAAGCATATGATTTTCCCATGACCAACAGGTGTCTCTTGTTTCAAATCAATATTAGAAACCTGGACAAAAATGCATCAATAAAAATGGATGTTAAAAATAAACACAATAGGAAAGAAATTTCTAGATGATCTTCTTGGGTTAATATGATTCCAAAAAATTAGGTAATTTAGGCAGACAAAAAAAAACTAACAGCATTTTCATAATCCAGAATGACATAGCAGATCAACTCATTAGTATTGACAGTGTGGGTAAAATGAATAAGGAGGTCTATCAGTTTAAGAATTCTGATCTACAACCGGTATAGGTAGTTGCAAAATTTCCCCTAATATAATCATAGACCATGCGACAGAAAGTTTTAGAGTGCTTGAAACTAGAAAAGGCTAATAATTCCTCAAAAACAAGGAGATTACAAATATGCCAATCATAGTATACAGAACATATAAGAATATACGCAAGTGAGGCCAACAAATAAGTATAATCCAAGCCTACCACATAGTAAAAGGAGGAAGAATTTTTAGCTAAACTTCTGCCGAGTGATAGTTCGTTTAATACACATCAGCTATGTGGATGGTTCCTAAGGGGCCATGTCAAGTGTTGAAAATTTATGGATTCAAAAAGCTTCATATAGTGTATACAGAAATATTTATCTCATTCATTATCTCTCCTAATAAACATATGCAGGATTAAAGCCTAGTTTAATACAGAGAACATAGTTCTTATGATTCCTGTCAATAAACTAAAAGGATATTTCTAGGGTTTGGGAACTTGCCTCTGTATCACATGCATGAACAAATCTTCTGTACGCTGTTGTAAGAAGTTGAACAACATTCTCAGCTGCCGAGACGTTATCAACCACAAGAACTTCATCATACAGGCGAGAAAGTTCCGCACGCAAGTTTTCAGGCTTCCTGGGAGCATTAACTTGTTCATGAGCAGTTTTAGAGGAAATATATTGCCCCCCAATTGTTTCTTTGGATACATGAGACCCATTAGGTTTGATCTTCTTGCTAACAGACTCTGACAGGGAAGACTCAGATTGTCTAGTAAGATCCATCACATGGTTTGTGTCCAAATCCAAATTAGAATGCCTACTTGCAACAAAATGAGATGCTGATCTCTCTCTAATTTCCACATTAGGATAATTAGCATATTTAGGAGCAATTCTGCCTTGTAACGGTCCCAAGTTATACTTTTTTCCTTCAAGCAACTGATCTTTTTGTTGCGTGCCCTTTAAAGAAATCCGGCCATCATAAGCATCCTTAAGAATTTGGTTAGTGCGTTTTTTAATCTTTAACATAGTTCTCTCTTTATCCCAATCTGACTCCACACTATTCAGTTTGCTGAGGGTGGAGTGCCATTCTGAAGATTGATAACATACTCTAAAATCAGAAGCATGAGCATCCAACCTATGAAGCGTACAAAATTCCTGCCTGTCACCCACAAAGATTTTAGGAATATAAAAGACAGAATATGACAGAGAGAAACGTACATGTTTCGTAGAAGCCAAATTAAACTAGAAAGTTGAATCATAGCTTTGTCGAAATATGATACAACTTTAAACTAGATTTACAGGGGGCACCCCTCCCCAACCATAGTAAGCTTTACGATATTACCCAACAAGAATAACCATGAGAAATTTTTGACTACCACATCAAAACATAAAAATGAGTTAAAGGAGTTGGTATAAAAATGGAAACAGTATTAGAGATGAAATCACCTGATAAGTTCAAGCATACAAGACTCTTTTTATCAGGGGGAAAGTTCTTGCTAATTAGGCATCTCTTTTTATGAAAGGGAAGAAGAAAATCCAAGGCTAGCAATATAAGGCAGGAAACAAGCAACCATGTACCACAATCTCTCCGGTTTCTTATATTTGATCAAATAACCATCTCATTGGCACCATGATATAAAAATTAAATCAAGGTTTCCACATACAACAAGTGGCACCATCATAAACTTTTCCGAAAAACGATACTCTCTTTCACATGATGACAAAAATACCAGTGTATATGCGTATGTGCGTAAATTAGAGCAGGGAAAAGAGCAGGAGGCAGCAACAGTTGAACCACATACTCTACATTTTCAGAAAAGATTTAACAAATTTTTTTGAATAAGAACTCAACTATTAATCGTCGAAAACTTTATCTGCTTAGAACATCATCAATTCAACCAAATATGTACAATGATTTCTGCCTTAGAAGTATAAATTTAGTGATTTTTGCTTATACAGGGGTCTTTTACTATAGATTTTGATGACCTGTGTGCATTTTCAAATTGGAGGCCCCAACAAGATCTTTACACGCCGTCACTTTTCTGAAAGATTGATGCATTTGTAAGAGGCCTCTCATTTTTTTAGTTACATAGAACATTTTCTTGAATGGTCTAACAATGACCCAGGGCATAGAACATTTCTGTTACATAGAACATTTAATCTTGCACAGCCCTTTAGACACAAACTAGAGAAATGATACAGCGGAAAGGTATTAACCGCTTAACAGAGGCCATCTTGCAGTCTTTGCCAAAAAAGACACCCCGGAAACCGTAAAAAGCAAATCTTTGGTGGAAAGGAACATACTGTAGCTATCTTTCACACCAAATGAAACCTAAACAGGCAAGTTTACCTAAATGGGACGCAAGATGATACCTTCTTGGGCCAGGGAAGGGCTTCAGAGGCTGCCGCAGAGACCCGGGGACGGGGTGCAGGGCAGAGGAGCAAAGCCGCGAAGGCGAAGAAGCGGAGCACGGCCGGAGAGCGCCCCCGTGGGCGGGAACGCCCATCGCCATGGAGCTGATGATTCTCCCCAGCTTCGCCCCGCCGCAGCCACAAGGCGCCGTCTTGGGCAATAGAGGGGTGAACGCGACCGTCGAGCGGAGGCGTGGGCGTCGCCTCGGAGACACCTCACGTGGGGGAGAAGGGACGGGGCTCCGCTGCAGGCCAACTCGATCGCCTTGTCGCGTTCTAAAACCCTAATTTAGATGAGAGAGAGAGAGAGCGCGGAGAGTGAACAGGAGGGATATAGAAACAAGGGTTTAAGGAGAGAGAGAGAGAGAGAGAGAGAGAGAGAGAGACCCGGGGTTGGAATTTTATGGCGCGGGGGTGCGGGGGGGAGAGATGCTTCCTGGGTGCTTTTATTGTGGCCTTTTGAGCCGGTGATAGGGGACGGCTCACCAATTTGGGCCCCCATAAGCCCATTTACTGATATCGGCCCGGCCCATTTGACAATAAGAATTATTGTGGGCCTACTGGCCCATTTTGCCTGCTTTTTATTATGGGCCGTATAAGGGCCCAACAATCCTAATTGGGCCCCATGGATAGAATATCCGCATAAGGTTAGCTCAGCCCTGAATCGGATTCCCATCCAATCCCCACCGTTCGTACTCATCTCTCCCAAACCACCCGCTCTCATGGCGAAGTTCCTTCCCTTTCCAGTTACCACTCCGAGTCCTTTAAACTCTTTGTAGAAGATTCTATCAAGTCCCAGTATATTTTGGCTTTAGATTATAGCTACGTGATCTCATCTTGTTGTTGTCTATTGAACATTTGATTGTTGTTGTTGTTGTAGTCTCTTTTTTATTTTTTAAAATAAAATTTCTCTATAATATATATATATATATATATATATATATATATATATATATATATATATATATATATAGTATAGAAAAAATAATCATGCACTATTTGCAGTTCTTACGTTTAATGTTTAATGTTCTTATTCGGCAACAGAAAAAAAAAACAAAAAATAAAAGCTTGGAAGTATATTTTTTTTTAAGCGTCCAAAATGTTTTTTTGAAGGAATTGTCGTTCATCCCCGGGATACAACAAAAGAAGAGTTTTCAGCAGGCCTAAAGCTTAATTTTGTGCTTTCTATTGTCTCCTATCTTTCTCGCTCGAACACTCAGGTGCCTGTGAGTTTGTAGCCCGATTTCTGGAACACTTCTCTACTCGAAAAATAGAATTTAGAAATTTGATAAACAAAATTTCTAGATCTTTATTTGTTTGCGATTAGGAGCTAAAAAGATTTGGGATTCTTAATCCACGTAGCTTGGCTTAGTTTTTTAAACAACTTCTCTACTCGATCTACGGAAAAAAAAAAAAAAAAAAACTTGTTTTCTGCTGGTCTAATCTCGTACTCGGATCTTTTAGGTGTGTGTATGTGACAATATTTTTAGACTGCAGGGATATTTCATTTTCTTCACTTGCTCAGATAGCACCTTTCAGGTGATTGGTGTTACTAAATTTCGCCGAGTTAACTCATTTGCGACCTCCTGTTATACGAATGACCAATACAGTTTTAATGTTCCTCAGCTTCGCTTCTCGAAGCTTCAGGTATTTTCTTCTTGTAAATGCATATCTAGCCGCCGATACAGGATATCTGAAATGGATGCGCAGTATCCATGCGCGGCTTTTCGGATACGATAAAATACACTCCATAAACACAAATGGCATACTTTCATAAGTTGCCAAATACATGCTCAAATGGAAGAGATTATAAATAGATAAGAAGAAGAGTTGGGCATTATCAAAGGCTTGACTATCTATTCGATGCAGCCGAGTAACGATGGCTCATTCTCAGTTTGGTATATGCAAGGAGAAACTAGCAATGATGACGACTAGTCCCGGTAATATTGATGGAGCAACAACAACTACAGTTGCAGCAATCCATCTGAGGATCAGAGTCCGATCCCATATTTGGTCTACTAGGTAAGCTTCTTTCTATTTGAAGTAATAATACTAATGATGTATGTTACAGATGCTTAGTTTTGGTTAAGTTTGAACTTATATTGCTGTCACTGGTGAAGATTTAGTTATTGTGTTCTTCAATCCTACCACTCTCTACGTGCCACAATGCGTCCTGAGAAAATTTTGGTACATAGACATAGTGTGGTAAGATATTATTCGCCTTATTACTATCAAAAATTTGATATATAGGAATGCTGCTGCGACGAAGAGTGAAGCCAGAAAGCTTCGAATGGACATTTTTGTGGATTGTAACTAGAGAGATTTCAATTCTGGATATTATGAAAGGTGTCAAAGAAGTTTTTGAGGATAATGAATAAAGATTGAGGATATCAGGAAAGAAACCATATTGTCATACTGCTTTCCATCTTTGCTGTGATACAATCGTACGAGAGACCGTTGTTGGTATGACTGGTCACATATGAAATAACACTTTAGAACTAGTGAGATTCCGTAATGGATTACATGTTTTTGCTGTTTGGTCGGTTTTAGATGCAAAAGAAATGAAAAGGAGATCGAATCTTCATTTGGACATTCTATTATAACGTCGTGTGGCACTTGTTTATCTCTCTTAATGCCTTATGAGATATTATTATACATAGACATGTACTGTGACAAATAGATGGAAAGTTGACAGGTAAACATTATTGTCTTATTCTGCTGTTTAAGGAATGGCATGACAGAAGAGATCAGAAGAAGGCATCATCTGGTAGCTAACTTAAATCTCGAAAAGATCAAGAAATGTGTAGTGACCAGTCATGCATTCAAAGACTAAATTTTACCTTGAACTGGCTTTGCAATACAATTTTGGACATTAACTTTTAGGCTGACCTACTCATCTCATTCATGCATAGTTACAGTTATTAGGTTATTGCAGAAGGTACATCAGCAGACCCAACAAAACCGAAAAAGCCTATAAGTTTGAGCAAATGCCGTAAGTGACTATATTAGCCTTCTTCTTCCACTCAAAAATTTCATTTGTTCTTATACATTTATACTTACCGAGCATGCATTGTTTATGTGCGTATTGAATCTTGGAGTTATTCAGTGCATCTACAAAAAATTTATGTACTTGTAGTCTGCAACTAAAAGTTGCTACTTGAATTTCATGACTTAAATCTTAAGGTAGACGAGCAATTAAAATAACCTGGAGCTGTAATCTTGTTACAGGTTCTGAAAAAGCTTTCATATCTGCCCCTGATACTGTCCTAGATGCAATATTATATACCACATGGGTTCTTTGTTAACAATTGACAGATAGCATAAACCACTGGCTTGATAGAAACTGTCAATGCAATCCATTGATCAACACTACATACCATATAGCATTAGCTTTTAATTGATTTCCTTCTCTTTTTGAATTTTTCTTTTTCTGTAAACAGAGTAGAACCTATATTTTCTCTTTGATTAGAGCTATTCACCTTTAGAATTCAAGTCTGGGGTGAAGAATTAAATCCAATGATTAATAAAATCCAACCATATAAACAAAATCTTACTTCCAGTGCATATCATGAGTAAATTTTCCGGTAGATTTTGACAAATAATCCGTAACTTCTGTAGGACAAAGAACTAAAAATACCCACAAAATCTCAGTGCATCAACCAAGTATATCTAGAAATCTTATTTCAATAATTTCTTTTTAACATTTATCTTCTTCACTCTTAATGGCTTCGGAAGACCACTCGAACGGGAGCAAAGCCGAGCTGCTTGCAAACATGAAGATTATCGAGGACGCTATGTTCCCTGATGATGCACTTAAAGCAGCAGCCCTGCAGGTAACCTAATATTTAGTGTAGTAATGGATTACACAAATGCTGTCTTTGTGCCAGTGTTTAAATTTGCTTCTTGCATTGTAAGTTTCTCTTCCTCTTTGGTTTTCCTTTGAACCTGATGATAGGAATGCATCAGATCATGGGGCGGAGAAGCATCATCGAGGCCTGCACTCCTGAAGAGATCACAGAAGAGAGCAGCCATTTTAGCCAAAAACCGCGATGTTGATCTGATGAACAGTCTGATAGATAGTGTACTCTACGGCACTGCTTTCCATGACAGGCTTCTGAGTTTCGTAGAGCTGTATAAGGACGATCTGCACCGATAGATTAATCTCTTTTCCTTTATAATTCTGCTTATTGTATATCTTGGGTGAAAGAACAAAAGCAACTTGAGTGTTTTTGTGGCATGAATGTGAGGTTCTGAGTTAAATGCCACATTATTATTACCTTTCAATATGCCTGAGAAACCTTTACCCCTCAGCTTGTCACATAGATGCCCTTACAAAAGTTTGAAATTCTATGCAGTTACAATTATAGCCTTGGAGATGTAGTTCCTTCGACAAAAGTTACAAGTAGCCTCATAAATCTTGCATATGCAGCCCTGTAAAATGAATCACACCAAACTTTTCAGAACTGGTATAATATGAAACCTATACGCAAATTTTCTTTAAAGAAAATCAAGCTCAAAAGCCTAAAACTGCAAACCACTACAGCAAGGTAAGCCGTTCGTTCGGTACAGCATATCGCTATAGCAACAAAGGAAATAAAGAAAAGGAAAGCCACAGTGGTAAAATATACAACGTACTAGGTTATAAACTACACATGCCGAAAGTTGCGGGGCATACACATGTTTGTATTTACAAATCTCCACCAAGGTAAGGGCCTTATTGGCTCAGCGATCAATATAATGTGTTATTTTTAACTTAAACGCAGACAACAAAGCGTTGTAGCCATTTTCGTCGCCACAGGATATTCGCGAATGACCGTGGATCATCATAACTTCAATAAGAGGCAGTTAAGTTTAATGATATCATTAAGCTGGTTCGCAGGGGCGCGCAGCCCATAGAGAGCTCAGGGTACGAAGCCGTTGGAAATAGTCGCCCAAGGCGAGGAGGCCTCGTGCTGCTTGACGGATCGTTAGAATCGTGCACATTTGCTGCAGTGTTTGCTGACGAAGAAGATCTGCCTGTTTCAATAATAAAAAAAAAAAAAAAAATCAGAAATTAGCATATTAAGCAAGGCTTTCATGCCGTTAGCTGTTAACTAGATAGTTGAGGAAATACTCAGTTTTATCTATCAACTACAGTTATACAAACAACTGGGACTCACCTGCTTTACAAAACTCACAAGAGCCTCCAACTTCCCCATTGCATTTGCCATTTGTCCCATATAATTTCCAACATCAGAATCACCTAAAGGATATGACGTTAGGGTTTCCGCGAGAGTTTGTTGAAGCTTATCCAATCCTTGGGAAAGAGCATCTTCAGCTTGCTCAGAAGAGTGCCGCAGGCTACAGACAGATGAGACTTGTTGCTCTGTCAAAGGTTCAAGATGTGGCGATAAAACCTGTAAACCACAAGAACAAGAACTACAAAGAGTCAACTTCGCCGAAAGCAGCTCAATAAATACAGCATATCTGCTGAGAATAATACTATTACTTGGCAATTTGGAAAAGCAGAGGAGGAAGAAGATAACGAATATGAAGTAACAAAGAAAAGGGGCTCCCTAAATTGGTACTCTGTCCAATCTAGAAGAAATGGGAGAAGATAATAAAATATCAGATTTTAGAAAAGAAACGGGTAAATATGAATTATAAGTTTTTAACCTAGTAAATAAAAAGAGAAAATGGCTGTAGACCTGAGATGTTAAAACAAAGTAAGAAACTTTCTGTGAAAACAAATCTTAGTTCGGAAAGAATACTTGTGAAAAGCACGAACTAGAGTAGCATAAGAAAATGAAAAGAGTTGTTTATACTGTGAGAATAAATACCTTTAGAAGCTCTGAAGGCCGAAATCCCCCAATCCAAAGGAAGAAACGTTCTGCAGCTGTTTTCCACATGCCGGACATAAGATAGAAAACATCAGATTTCGCAGCAATTGCCTTTATTTGGAAAAGATCATTATAGTGGCTCATTCCACTCTCAACAAGCATACGAAGCTCTATATCTGCCACGTGTGCTTGTAATGCAGCTCTCAATTCACAAGTATGCCTGCACTGTTCCGCAACCCAGTTGTCGTATTCTATCTTGAAAGCAGCAATCCCTGCAAGACCCATAAAACTAGAGTAGGTGAATAAGCAACAAATATTACATTCTATAACCTACAGAGATAATTTTGGCTTTTGTGTGACTGGACAGTAAGAGATAGAAAATAATGCTTCGTGCACTATAGAAAAAGATTTAACCATTAGTATCCAATAATTTAAAAATATTTGAAACGTTTGATATACAAGATCTAAATAAGAACAAAAAAAAAAGAAGAAAGGGGAGGATCTGAAATTTACCTGAATCAACAGCTCCAGTCAACCCCAGATTTGATTCTCCCAGATGCCCACCTACGTACACACCCTGCAACTCAACAATAATAATCCAATCAGCTCAAAAACCAAATTTTATTAGTGATTTCATCTAGGAAATAATACTTCTTGTACCTGCTGCCTAGCCCGCTCTAGCTCCTGCTCTAGCTGGGCCAATTTTATACGACTTGATTCAAGTTGTTGGACATAGGCCTGTTGAAAATTAGGATGGTTAATGGAAAATATAAGACCTAAACATTCAGAGCTAGAACGTAGCAGTTCTTGTAAATTTTAGATCATACCTTTTTCCTTTGACGGCTTTTCCTAGCGGCTTCTCTATTCTGTGCAAGCCTTCTCTGAGTCTGCATAAAAAGATCAGCATTTACACATCTAGGAAAGCATCTTAATCTAAAACAGAATGATTACTTAAGGATGTTTACTAGATAAAACTAGCAAACTATGTGTTTCATTTTGTTAGAAGGCAGTATGTAAAATCATTAAATACATAAAAAAATAAAGTACATCAGGAAGGCACTATCTAGAATTATTAAATACATCAACAAATTTTTTAAGTAAAATTAATACATAATCATTAGTAACTATATCTTTTGTTGGTGGGTGGGGGGGAGTGTTGGTGGTGGGTGGGGTGGGGGAATATATACCAGAGAAAAAACTTCTAGAAAGAGAAAGAAAGAGGATCACTCATTTGCAGCTCTATTGATACCTTTTCTGATGGCTTGTTTGCTTCCTGGTCATATTTTTTTGATGGTCCAAGTGTCTCATGAGGAACATCCACTAACTAGAAAATTAAAGCAAGTTAAGTACTGAAATATGCAGTGAACATGCTAAAAGAAGAATGACTCCAGCACAAGAACGTGTTAGAACATTTAAGCCAATTCCTCACCTTATTGTCCAGTTTTGTATCAGCTTCCAAGACAGTTGAAGCACTAGTATTTTGACTGCTCTCGGCTTTGAAGGACTCATCCCACATGCTCATTTGGTGGTTTGGTTCGTATATACCCATCCTTCCAGAGGTTGCAAATTGAGTTGACGCATTTGTCATACCATTTGAACTGAAAGGGGGAAAAAAGTATTAGCTAATCTTTAAAGCAATGAAAAGACAAGACATCCTAATAATCAATCTGGGAGGTCGAGGAAGATGACCAAAAAGAAACAATCAAAATAGTGAAAACTCTATATTGTAAAGTACGCTACCATGCCTCTTCCAAGAAAGCAGGACCATAAAACCAATCATTTGAATTAGTGTGATAACAACGATGATGGCAGAAGAATTACAATAATGCTAAAAAAGACTACAAGATTCGTTGCTCTCAGGACAGGGTGAAAAAATACACATAAAGCTGTGATGTAGTGATGTCCCCATAGGAATATCCCTCAGGAAAATTTATTTCTTAAAAGGAATAGATAATTTTATGATACACAATTACACATTTAACATACCCAGGATTGGCAACAGAAGCACTTCTAGACCTCCTATTTTGGTCAGCTATGAAAGTAACAGTTGCCATGTGGTATGTGATAATCTATAAATATAAACCCCTTTCTCTTCTATTTTGTACGTAATAAAAAAATTAAAGGATACCGACCGTCCCCAGCGCAAGTGGCAAAGGACTTGATGGTTGATACCCGAGGTTCCGAGTTCGAAACCTAGTTGCTTCACATTTCCAGCTCAATTTATTTCAAAATAAACGAAGCGGGTAGCATGCTACATTTCTCTCTCAAAAAAAAAAAAAAAAAAAAATTAAAGGATTTCTTTCTTCTTCTCTCTCTACTTTCTCTCTGAAATTTCCACCTACGTTCTCGGGGTTTTGGAGGGTGGGTGATTGTAGAGACTAGTAGCCTTCCACGACGATCAAGCGTAGAGATTCTGACACGACGTTTGATTGAAGATCCAGAAGGTCGTCACAGATCCAGGAGGCTATAAGACGAGTATGACGATCTGACAAGTTCTTCCGCTGGAACTACTGTAAGTACGAGATTTTACCGTGGTTTTTTTTTTTTTTTTTGTGTTTCCTCATTTTTGCCAACAGTAACAAACAAGATCGTAGCTAGAACCATCAAGTAGCTTCTGATTCTATTAATTGCATCTTGAAGCGAGAAAAACCAAAAAAAACTCTCATCCAGACTGACTAATTCAACTACAACCAGCTGAATATAGTTCCACCCTCAACATTCTAAACAGATATGAAAAAAACCATATTTACTAAACTAAATTTCAAAACTTGAAGGATCACACAATACACTCAGTCAATAAACACGCATCTCGTGAACAAAAATTGCTTGTTTACAAACCTCGCTCATCTATGTTCCCACAACTATCATGTAACAAGATTAACACTAGGATCCGAGCATTATAAAGCCAGCAAGTTACTTCAGGAACCACAAATTGGTCATATAGTGCCCAAGTTTGCCAAATTAATCTAAATATCTCATTAGCACCACAACCAACCACTTCTCCCATACCTGAGACCCTCCGTGAAACCAAAACCAAAATCAGCATAAAAGAAAGCAAAGTTTAAAAAAGCTATATTTATCGATCCTACCTACTATTTGACTCTAAGTGAACTGCAGTGTTCCTCTCTTTCCCTGATCAAAGCTCGTCGCTATAAGCTTCACAAAAACAAGTTAACAGGGAAAAGGCACCTCAAAGAATTTGAGCTTCAGCCTCTTTAGCCTTCATTATAACTACAAGAATTTTTATTTTTATTTTTATTTTTTTAAAAAAAACAGAGAGCCTTCCAACCTCCTAACCCTTTCCAAATTTCTTCCATCAAAGATTAAGTTCTTGAGCCTAAGCAAAAAGAATCACCTTTCCTGATGTGAAAAGTAGTAGTCAAAACTCAAGATTCCAATGATTTTAACTGGAGCTTATAATAGATTTATGCTCAGAAACTCTCCTAAAAAATCTCAAAAAGTCCTAATAACAAGACATAAGATTTAATCGTGTCCTCAATCACAAACTTCGTGATTCAAGAAACGAGATAAGCAGATAAAAACCGCATAGAGAAACGATTTTCGTGATTCAAGAAACAAGATAAGCAGATAAAAACCGCATCGAGAAACGATTTTCGATCATCCTGGACACCAAGGATCACATAGTAACTCCACGAGAGGAAAAATTAAGTGAAACACATATTAAAACGAAAAAAAGAAAGAAGAAAAAAACAAAGAAATAGGAACCTCGTGATCGTGCGGAGAGCTCTCACAGGGCCCTACGGCGCCGAGACTCCATTAAGAACCACCCCGAGCTAAAAGGGACCCGCCATGAACCCTAATACCGAGCTCCCAAAACCCTAGCGCAGTGCCCCTCGCGACCCTTCCGTGGGACTCCCTCTCCTCGACTCGTTCCACGAATCCCGCGGAAGGGGACGAAAACAAAAACGAAAACGAATACGAAGACGACGATGAGGTAATTTTTATTTTTTATTTCTTTACGAATAAATAATTTTTTTTAAAAAAAAAGTGAACGCGACCAACCTGGAAGCCAATTTCGGCCCCCTCTATTATTTTATTTTATTTTATTTTTTCTTTCGTTTACAGTTTCCTTGATTTAAAAAAAAAAAAAAAAAAAAAAATCCGTTTTCTTGTGCGGGGGACGTTTTTTAAAACTGGCGTTAGAGTCAACGGCTAACGGCGTCACTCGTCCGCTACCCAGCGCGGGAAGGAAGATAGAAAGAGAACGAAGCATCAAGAGCGAGAGTTTGGTGCATCGTGACGTCATCATACGTCAGCTATTTCGGTTATTCCCTTTTTTTCTTTTTCCTTTTTTTTTAAAAAAAAAGGTGCTGTTACCGGCTAGCGTGCTTGTTTCCTCCCATTCATGAGAACAAAATTTGAGTGAAAACTTTTTCAATGAGATTTCCTCCTAGATTTTTTTGTTCGTTGCAATATATTAATTTATTAATAGTACCCACCAATAAGGTGCACTTGAAGAGCATTCAAGTTTGAGCACAAATACGAAAGTCTTTGGTCTTATTGATAAGCAGATACATGCATTAAAAGATGACTGGCAAAATCAGAGATGACATGCGTAGTGTGGTTGAAATTATATATATTGTGCCCCCGTTTGGTTAAGGGGATAAGGGAGGAATAACCCCCTTATCCCCTTAACCATACCCAAACGCTAAAATGGAGGGGGCTTCCTAAACCTCCCCCGGTAGGGGTTAAGATAACCGCTATGGGGGTTTTAGGAACTACGAATAGCCGAATTGGGAGAACCAAGCGGTGACCGAGGCGGCACCTTCTATCTTTCCTCTCTCTCTCTCTCCACGGCATCGTTTTATTATTTTTTTTATTTTTTTTTTTATTTTTTAATAATTTAATATTTTTTATATTTTTTAAAAAATATATTTTATTTTAAATAAATTTTTTTTAAATTTAAAATTGTTTATTTAATAAATATTATTTTTTTTTTTATTTTTAATAAATCTAAAAATTTTATTTTATTTCAGTTTTTTTAAAAAAATTATTAATATTAAATATTAATAATTAATATTTAATATTTAATATTTATTATTTTATTAATATTAAATATGTAATTTAAATATTTTTTTTTTAATTATCTAAATTACATATAATTTAATATTATTATAAATATATTTAATTTAAATTAATATCATAAACGGCAAATTAGTAAATAAAAATATTTAACCCCTTAATTCGTTATTCCTTTAAAAAAAAAAAAACCAAAAAAAAATTCGTCTTACCTATATAATTCCTAAATAATTTACACATTTCTTTTAAACAAAATAAACTCTTTAAAATATAAAAAAAAAATAATTATAAAAATAAAATATAACTAAAAATAAACCAAAACCAAGCGGAAGAATTTGCTCCGAGTTCAGATACGATATAATTTTATAATGGGGCAATTTCCTACGTACCCCTAAAAATTTTCCTGTTTTTAGATTTA
Organism: Tillandsia fasciculata; assembly: GCA_029168755.2. Classification (NCBI taxonomy): domain Eukaryota; kingdom Viridiplantae; phylum Streptophyta; class Magnoliopsida; order Poales; family Bromeliaceae; genus Tillandsia; species Tillandsia fasciculata. The sequence continues at coordinate 25,956,935 of CM054933.1, read as the reverse complement.
CCCCTCTTAGAAGGCTAATATTAAAACTACCCTTTTTACGTTCCAACTTCTTTCCAAAATACCCTGAAGTTAAACTCTTGTTAGTGTACGTTTGAAACTGCCGTTATCTGTGTGTATTACTATTTTGTCCTTTCAAATATACTCTAAACCCTAAAACCCTAAAACCCTAAACCCCTAAACCCTAAACCCTAAACCCTAAACCCTAAAACCCTAAACCCTAAAAACCCTAAAAAATCCTAAAATAAACCCTAAAACCCTAGAAAAAACCCTAAACCCTAAACCCTAAACCCTAAAACCCTAAACCCTAAAACCCTAAAAAATCCTAAACCCTAAACCCTAAACCCTAAACTGGGGCAAAATAGGTATATCTGATAGTTTTCAACTCCGATTATTATTTAACTCTAGTTTAACCCTAGTTAACTTAACAAAGGGAAATGGTAGGGGTATTTTTAATAACGGTGGAACGTATGAAGGGTATATTGGAAAGAAAAAAATAAGAGGGGTAAATCAGATATTTCTTCATATTTCAGGGGTACACAGGCAATTATCCCTTTTATAATCATATTTTTTTATTCAGAAAAAATGAGATCAGATATATGACCAGAGCTCGTAACTTTCGACCTCTGGCAATTTCGCAAAACTAACAAGCCCTTAATGTAGCTTTTTGAAACATATACTTGACGAAGTAATTGGCATGTGTTGAAGTTTTATTTTTTATGTTATCTAATAAATTTGGGTATTTACTATAAACTATTTTAAAATAAGCAATACTCTACCTATACAGCTATATAATCTATATATAGAGGTACATTCTAGTTTTTCTATAATGACTATATTTTACCTTCTAAGTTTACCAAATTTTTTACTAAAACATCAAAAAGATGTTTACATCTAAATAATTATATATATTTTTTTATATTTATGGTGCACGTAAGTGAAGATGTTAGTATATATTTCTAAATATTTTAGTTAATAAAATATACTCTTCTATATGAGATGTCCAAATAGAATTTTTTTCCTATAATTTAGCCAAAAAAAAAAAAAAAACACTATGTTGCTCTGATATGTCCATCTATGATGATTTGTTCTTTTTGGTGAGGTTGCGTACGAGAAAAAAATTTACTATATAACAGTCACATTATCAGATCAATAACTAATTTTATTTTTTTTAAAAAAAAAACATAATAAAAATAAGTTTATTAAAATTCACGATAAAATTAGTGGAGTTTGACTATTATTCCAAGCACATGATGTTATTAAATTTTTTACCATTAGATCTTAGAAGCCTACTGTCATTCTAATCGTATATTTTTTTTATTCAAAAATTAAAAATTTAATAATATAAATAATTTAATATTATTAATAATATAGTAATTTAATTCAAATTAATTGTTCAAATAATATGGTATTAATAATGTATTAGAAATATGATCGAAACATTCTAAACCTTTTCGTGCAAATATTCCCCCATTAAAAAAAATAAAAGGAGAAAACACTTGACATACATTTCAAAATAAGTGTATATTTTATACTCTATTTATTTTAAAATAAAATAAATTTTATCCATCATTTTAAAATAATAAAAAAAAAAAAATTTATTCTTAATTGATAAAAATATAAAATATATATTTAAAAATAAATATACAGATAGTATTGCTCAAAAGAGGCAGGGAGAACTTTCAAGGTGATGTCAAAGACTCAGCGTTGTGGTATGTCTCGCCGGGGGTGACCGTAAGGTGACGCCGCTAAATTTTGTTTGCTATTTGATATGGACGGCCCCAATAGGACTAAGCTGTTGTTTGTTTGTTTGTTTGTTTGTTTTTTTTTTTTTTTTTTTTTTTTTTTTTTTTTTTTTTTACTATTTCTTGTTATAATGGGAATTAAACTATGTTATCTTTCGTAGGTGGGTGATTGTGATGTCAAATTTACACGTCAGGCGTGACGTCAGATACCGGGCACATAATTTCTACCGCTCCCTTCTCTGTCTTCACACCAAACCCGCGAGTGTCCAACGTGAGGTTGGTAATTTAATTTTTGAATAATATTTTAAAAATATTTTATTTATTTTTTTATTTTAAATGTATTTTTATAATTTCTTTTATTTAAAAATATTTTTGTAATTATGAAGTTATTTTGAATTAAATTTGAGTTAAATTATTATTCAAGTTAAAAAAAATTAAAATACCTATTTTATTTTTAACTTAATAGTAAATAAAAAAAATTAATAATAATAGAAGAATATATTTAAAAAGATAAAAAGTTAAAATATTTATGTTGTTCCTAATATAAGGGCGAATAAAAAAAAAAAAAAAAGTTATGATAGACAAGTAAATTTGAAAGAATAAAAATGTAATTTTTAAAAAATAACGATAATTGCTAATAACATTTAATTCTAGAAATATATTTGAAAAAAAATTAGAATATTAAAAAAATATTTTTAATATTAGTTTTCTAGGAGGAATAAATAAAAAAGTTCAAAATTTTTCAGGTATATAAAAACAATAGCCTTTTAATTTTGGACTGTATATATTTAATTTTTAAAAAAAACTATATATATATATATATATATATATATATATATATATATATATATATATATATATTAGAATAATCGATAAAATTGGTATCAAGTTTTTAGCTTGGATTAAAATAAATACTAAGATTTTTACTATTATATATACTTATAAATATTTTTATCCAACGACTATTGATAGCACCAATGACTATCGATAGGCCTAACTTTATAGTGCTTATACATATACTTATAAATTTTTTACCAGTAGATTTGTATTGGAATTTGTGCTTATTACTTTATCTTTCTCTTTCTTTAGTTGTCTTTACAATAACAGAAATATCAATACAAATCTAATGGTAAAAAATTCACAAACATGAATTGTCTTGTACTTTTATGCTTTTAAAAATACAAGACAATTTATACTTATAATTTTTACCATAGATTTGTATATTTGTGCTTATATTTATTTTTCTCTTTACAATAACAGAAATATCAATACAAATCTAATGATAAAAAATTCACAAACATGAATTGTCTTGTGCTTTTAAAAGCATATAAGCTCTACTCATATATATATATTTGAGTTTTTATATTTTTTAAAATATCCAGTCATTTGTATTTGTAAGTTTTTAGCTTTTAGATAAAAAGAAGTGTGGTTAGTATTGTAGTGGGTTTCTTAGGGTAAGTGAGTGGTTGGTGGAATATAATGATCTAAAAGATGAAATTAGTCAAATAAATAGATCTAACGGTAGAAAACTTACAAGTACCAATTGCGTGGTGCTTGTACAAGTACAGTAACTGAACTCTCTCTCTCTCTCTTATATATATAATTTTATTTACTCAATAAATAAGATATTTTTATTAATCACTTAATGCGATTAGTAAATATTCTACCTTTTTAGTGAATAGGATATATTGTGATATTTCTGAAAGTTAGATTAGTTATATATATAAATGATATAATATGACTAAATCTTTTAATCCGACTGTAATATTTTGGGTGGTAGTAAGATCCGAGAGGTTAAGAGGGTTAAGTGTGTTAGAGCTAGAGTAACTCTATGATAGATAATATCCGGAAAGTTGGGACGTCATAGTTGATATTAGAGTCAATTATCAGGCGGAAGTGTGTGATGAGTTTCAGTTGAGCTAGAGTTATATAGCGGGTAAAGCGAGACTCCCCGATTAATGACCGTTATCGGTGGAATGTAGCTCTCCATAAGGTCGGCTAAAACTGGTAAGACGAGTCTCATATCGCCTGGTATTTGTGAGTGTGCTTGAGCCTGACGTAAACGTCAGGGTTTAAAAGGGAGGAGGTATGTGACACCGCTAGAAGTTAGATTAGTCTTATATTACTACAACAAAATTATATTATAACAATATTTTTAAGTATTTCTAAAATCTAAAAAAAGTACTGCTGACAAAAATACCGACAGTTATTATTAGTGTCGCTATATGCGCCGTCGTTAGGGTTTATGGCGTGTGTCATAAAAATGTGTCTCTACAATCTAATTTTGGATATAGATAGAATATAGATAAAATATTTGCTCAAAAGTGTCACAAAAATATGTCTATAATCTAATTTTGTTGTAGTGTATATAAATGATATAATATAACTAAATCATTTAATTCGATTATAATATTTTGGATGATAGTAAAATTTAAAAAGTTAAGATGATTAAATATAATAGAATTAGAATAATTCTAGAATACATGATTTCAAAAATTATATATATATATATATATATATATATATATATATATATATATATATATATATATATATATATATATATATATATATATATATATATATAGAGCTTAGCATTGCTTGGACAGTAAAGATAAAAGTAATATAAAGAGTTTCGGTAAAATAAATGGTCCTTGAGCGAGTGCATCGTGCGTGGAATTTTTCTCTGCATCAGATAATAGGATATTTACTTAGATGTGATGTTAGGGATGACAACGAGTGGGATTCGGGATGGTTTTTTAAAAATTCGAATTCGAATTCAAATCCGACTATCAAATTTAAATTTAAATTCGAATATGAATTCAACGGATTTTAAAAATTCATATTCAAATTCGAATTCGACTAAAAATTTAAAGTCCGAACTCGAACTCGAATCCGAAAATCTAAACCCGAAATAATTTTTTTTTATTTTTTTTACAATATTTTAAATTATATTATATTAAATTTAAATTTTTAAAATATAAATTTAAATATAATATCAAATATTTATATATACATATATTATATAACGTAAAAACAATTCGGGTTGGGGTCGAATTCGGATTCAGGTCGGATACCATCAAAATTCATATCCAAATTCAAATCCGTCGGATTTTTATTTTTTATATACATATCGAAATTCATATCCGTTTAATATCGAATAAATTCATTCCGTTCGAATTCGGGTTCAGATAAAATTTTAGGTATCCGTACCCATTGACATCCCTATGTGATGTGTCTAAATACTGTCCCATATAACTTTTAACTCATTAGTAAATTTTTAAACCAAAATTATTAATTTAGCAGAGATTACTTCTTCAACCAACTAGATCAAACAGACTATTAGTTAAATTGCATTAGTGTGCAGGATTATATATATATATATATATATATATATATATATATATATATATATATATATATAGTCCGACTAGAATACTATCGATAGAACCAAATAATTGGTGCTATCAAGTTTTCAGTCGTTGGATGAAAAGATATACGGTTGGGATTATAGTGATCCCCTAAGATTTTTACTATTCAACCAACTATCTAGTAAACCCTAGGGGCCCACTATAATCCCAACCGCATATTTTTTCATCCAACGTCTAAAAATTTGATAGCACTAATGATTTGGCGCTATCGATAGTCAGATTAATTTTATATATGGCGTGCATTACAAATCACACTACATCATCTATGTCGCACCATTAATTTCAATCTCCAAAGCTTTTACATAAATAAATATAAATCTCAAAAAGTTACTACTCAATTAAATTTACGATACTGCAGCTGGAGCGACAATGAGATTTGGAATGAATTGTTTTCACCTTAAAAAATGATTTGGAGTATATTGTAATCTTTTTTGCAATTTTGTTTTGTAATTGTTTTCTATATTGTACATTGCTCATATATCCTCTCTACATATTAATGAAAAGTTTGATCATCAACTGTCCATAATGTAAGTGGCAAATTAAGATTTGGTGGTTGATATCCGAAGTCCCAAATTCGAAATTTATTGCTTTACATTTCCAATCAAATTTATTTTAAATAAACGAAACGGATAGTATGTTATATGCTATATTTTTTTAAAAAAAAAAAAAAAAAAAAAAAAAAAAAAAAACTCTGTACCTCCTTGCCATTCAAATAATAATAATCAATTTTCTAAGTCATCTTAATTCCAAAGATTTTAGTAAGATAGATTCGGATCTCTATTTCTATTAAATTGAGCTTTGGGATATAAAGTACCTAACTATCACAACAGTAGCATTAAAAGGGGAAAGAAAATTTCATCATAAATGTTGACTATAAAACATTACAATGCCGCACTTTGACAGATTAAGTTTCTAAAGAAAAAAAATTATTAAATATTATGATTTAATTCATTATTGGTCCATGGATGACTCATGACTTTCTCAAATCTCGATCGACTCTTCAATGCAGGAGAGAAAGAGAGACAGTGTGTGTTGGTGGTGTGTGATCCGTGAGTACAGTGGAGGAACAAATGTTATCCACCATTTATATGATATGTGTTAGGATTTGATTATATTTGTAGTTGAATCCTAGTTGGATTAAAATTAATATTTAAATCTTAAAGAGATAAATTTGTTAAGATTTAAATATTAATTAGAATAAAAATTTATTTAGACTAGAATTTGGATAGCTTTTAATGTAAGCTATAAATATAGCATATGCCTTATTATTTTAAGGGGGGGTTAAGAAGGATATACTCACGGTGGTGGTAATACCTGTGAAGGTGGTGGGGGTTAGGATTTAGCCACACCCATATAGTGGTATTCACCACAACATGGTGGTGATAATACCCATAGAGGTGGGGGGGGCTAGGATTTAGCCACACCCATATAGTGGTATCCACACCCACAATGGTGGTAACACCCATAGAGGTGGTTGCGGCTAGAATTTAGTCACACCCAGAGTCTTCTAGGTTTATAGAAGACGAGAGAAGGATGAGAGAGATTTAGGAGGAGGGCTCGGGTTGAAGCTACTCTATTGGGGAAGAGGAGTCGGTATAATCGGTGTAATTCTTCTCTTGGTTAATGAATCTTATTTCACCCGTATATTTTCTGTTTTAGTTTTTTTCTCTTTGTCGTTGTATTGGTTCCAATTTTATTGAGAGAAAAATCTGATTTGACGTTTTCGCTGCAAAATTTCAACTCTAGGCGGTACCAGAGCGGATTGCGGTATCGAAACGGATTGCGGATTCAGAAAATCTGGTACCGGGACGAGTATCGAATTTTCCCAACAATATGCAACCACTATTCTTTTACATGAAAAAAGTTGACATTTTGTAGATTGGTTCAATATCGGTTAGACCCACAAACCAACTACTAATGATGTCACCATCAGTTGAGCATATACATATTTTGTTTTCACAAAAAGGAAAGGAGAAAAACCAAGTTAAGTGTATGATCTTTAATTTGAGGTAGTTTTTATTTCACCTCGCATCCTCGTTGTGAACCTGATTATAAGCCATATACTCGATCTCTTCTCGATATTTTTTATTTTCATACAAAATTATATCTCGGAGGCCAACTTGAGAGCTTAGGTTAATCAAACCTCGAACTAACTATGGTTAATTTCATCTAATGTGACATTCTATTAGAAACTCGTGTGTTTTTCCTTTTTCTCTTTTTTTTTTGAGAAAGAGAAAAGTATTAATCAAGCAAATTCATATATAGCATTTCATATATGTGTATGTGTGGAGCTAATAACATATATCTCATGTAAAATTAAGTAAGCTAGAGATCGAACTTTTTCTTATCATATTTATGAAAGAATCAAAAGAAAAAGAGAGAGAAAAGAAGATAAAAAAAAAACTTACCTAGGGTTGAGGTGATGAAAATGGTCTTCAAGATAGCCAGGATAAAGCTCCATCATATCATACTGAGATTCCTCTAACCATCAATTAATTGATCTAATAAGGCAAAAAAGAAAATGTTGTCACCCTTTCTGAGTTTAATTAAGTTCAATACAAAGTTTTAATTAGGTGATCCCTAGAGTGAGTACTTGTATGGCCATACTAATAATTTCGGTTTTCAAAAAAAAAAAAATATATAAATTAATTTAGATAGGCATGCACATATAATTAACTAGTTTTAAAAATACTAAAATACGGTTCTCTAGTATTTTAATTAAGCTTTATATAATTTGGAGTTATAGGTTAATTATTTCACAATTTCAATCACTAAAGCACCTTATAAAGAAAAGGAGATCAATGACAAGAACTTTGTTCTATTTATCTGCAAATTCGACGGTATATGCTAAAGAAAAACACAGGATAAATTAAATTTTCATGCATTGCAGATATATATGAAACAATTGTAGGTGTTGTTTAAATGAAGAGAGGTTGCTGCAGTTGTTTAATTAGCTACCTTAATCATTAGAAATTATGTGGTCGAAGTTTATTTCGTCAATTAATTAATGTAGATCAACAATTATGATTTAATTTTCATTAGGCATACAATTTGCATTCTAATTTGTTAAGCCAACAATTAAACATAATTTCACAAAAGTATTGTGTGGAGGAAGAGGAAAAAAGTTGTTCTTCGAGCACCTCGGAGAAAAAATAGAACTAATGGATGATGAGGCAATGAAAGTAGTTTCGAGTGTCGAAGAAAAGATGAAAAAAAAAAAAAAAAAAGGAAAAAAAAAAAGTAGCCGTCGAGAAGAAAGGGGAAAAAGTTGATTACGAAAACTCGTAGCGAGACCGACAAGAAAATTTAGCCACCATCAAGAGATCGATATATAGATGCTCAATTATTAGATAAATCACTGCTAGTAATAAATCGAGTTTAATTATTTTGCAGAATTATTAGTTAAATAGGTAAATGGATTATATTTCATCTACATATGTCCTCTAATCTATGTATGTGTGTTATATATCCCTCCAGAAGGCCCAAGAATTAATTAATTATGTTTTTCTTTAATTAAGATCTGTGATTACAATTCAAATATGGAACTTTCTTGTAACTAGAGTTTCAAATGAAGTTATATGTATCAAGACACAAAGCACACACGTACGTACCCTATATATATAAGTTTACATATAATTAACGTGACTAATTAATACAATTAATCACTCTACTAACATGAAATTAATTAAGTTCACTTTATTCCGTTTGAATTGCTCATTAAGAACAGAAAAGATCGATTTAAGGAACTGATTGAAGAGAAAATCCAAATAGAATTATGAAAAATAAAAAAGAAGACGACGAGGAGGGAGACGACTAATATATAGTACCTGGATAACTTGATCAGTCTATTGTTCTCGATCTAGCTATATCGGAGTCGATCAGATGATGATCAAGAGAGAGCAAAACTTAGAGTAAGCAAGGAGAAGAGAGAATACCAAAATGGTCTAGCTGATAGAAAACCTTCTGAAACCAAATGACTATATATGTTCAAGGTACGTACACCAAACCTAGCTATTAAGTAGATATGTAGTTTTTTCTAAGGAGAAGCTTCGGCCATTAACTTATTTTATACACCAACAGGCTCTAAAAGTAGCTTGAGTTTGCTTTAGCAGGCACTAGCCTAGTATATATGGTTGCATAATGCTACACACCTGCAAGTATATGTGTAAATAGGCTGAGTTAATTCGGGTACGTTGGATCTTCTATATTAATTAATCTAATGAGAACTCGATTGATGCGATCGAGTTAGCCCCAAAATTTTGAGTCAAAAAAATCTGCCATGATTAATTTGTTTATGTTAAAGGGCTTTAATCAGTGTAAAGCAGATAGAGACATTTGGAACCAAGTTTGGTGACAAATTGGTTAATTAAATTGGCCTTTCTAGGATTCAAGAGGACTCTTGTGTACATAGATCTTAAAGTTTTAGAGCATTTGTGACTTAATTACTATAATAAAATTATTAATAATGCAAGCTGCTAATGGCAAGAGTCCAAATTATATATATATTGTCAATATGTAACAAATTAATTCTCATTCATGCAATAATATGGAAATTATTAATATTTGCCTTTTTTGTTTAAATTTCCAATGAATATAATGAAGACCGATTAATTTAGATTCCACACGACTCAAAGACCATTTTTTTTCCAATTTTTTTTTCTTTTCCCCCAAAAGATTATATATATATATATAGAGAGAGAGAGAGAGAGAGAGAGTGAATAGAGGTTATATGTTTTTAAAAGCACAAATCCACCCATTGAGAGTGAATAGAGGTTATATGTTTTTTAAAAGTACAAGCCCATCCATATATAAATTTTTTATCATTGAATTTAGTAGCTTGATCGATAGTATTATATTTTTATACTTTTTCTAGTTCTCTAATCTATTATATTAGACCTTAGAGAGAGCATATATATTTTAAACAAATCTACTGATTATAAAAACTTTATAGTATGAATAAACTTTTTGCTTTTAAAATATATATATAAAGCCTACTCTCTCTCTCTATAAGTATGAATAAATTTGTGCTTTCTATATATCTCTCTCTCTCTCTCTCTCTCTCTCTCTCTCTCTCTCTCTCTCTCTCTCTATATATATATATATATATATATATATATATATATATATTTGCTAACCCAAATAGCCCATGAAGGAATGAAAAAGACCCTTTAAACCATCAATTTATGCATCAAAGCCTTTTGTCCACGTCTCCTTTTGCTTTCTTTGGTGGTGTTAATTGCAATGTGCACTACCCCTCTCCTCACTCTCTTTTGATCCATTGCGTGTTATGGAAGACTCATTCGATCGTTACACGTATTATGTTTTATACACTGCAAAAGGAAGATAACCTTTAAAAGCCTACACATGCATGCATGCTAGCCCAAAGATGATAATTAAGATTAATTAAAGCTCCAACCCTTCATTAATTAAACCCCATAATAATTCATCGTAAGTATACAAAAAACCTTAGTGCGTTTTTGTGGGGCCTTAATTTAATCTTTAGCACATATTAAAGCATACAATGTCCCCTCACACGCTTTTTATTGTATCAGATCCAACAATCATGGTGCCATATATATATCTTTATTTGGTTGGTTGATTCCTTGGAAGGTCTACTTTATTTGGGTTAAAGATACATTTGCTTATATACTTTTATAGTTATATTTATGTAGTGTATTTTTACAAGGTGCATGGTAAAGGTATTTTAACTTGGTGGGTAGGGTACGTGTTCAAGTGAATTAATGGACCCAAAGAAAAGTGCATATCAACTCCAAAAAAAAAAAAAAAAAAAAAAGCTAATTAAGTAGGCCACCTTATATGAGGGATAAGTGTTAGTGAAAGAAAATGGTGAGTGACTAAGATTCTCGATCACGTGACCAGTGCTTTATTATAGTTTTGTTTCTTGCGACATATATTCCTAAGTAAATTTTGAAAATACATTACGCACTAGATTAGGTCAGACTCCAACTTTGGATTAAAAAAACATCTTATTTTAATTTTCAAAGGAGTAGGAGATTCTAATGTGTATCGAAATAGCTAGCTGAATAAAAGTGGAGAATAGTATTTTAGAGAATTGATCCAACAAGTGGGTCCCTGTTAATTAGGTATCCTATAAGAGGATGATGCACTACACCCACAAAGCTAAAAGGGATAAGGTGATAACCCTTCTTTTTTAAAAAAATAAAAATAAAAATAAAGGAGAGCGAGAGACCTTGCTCCTCAAATTACCAGCAATAATTGGGGTACAGTGGCTAGTGTTTTAGGATTTGATTAGATTTGTATTTGAATTTTGATTGGATTAGTATTAATATTTAAATTTATTGGAATAAATTAATTAAGATTTAAATATTGATTACAGTACGTAGAAATTTAATTAGATTAGAATTTAGATAATTTTAGATATAAACTATAAATATAATATCTGTATTATTATTTTCTTGTGATGACCGGTGGTGGTACAATTTAGCCAAATTCATATAGTATAATTAAGACGGTCGATCATTATTCTGAATGCATTTAGTGCATAGATGCAAAAAGACGTGTGCGGCTTTCGTGGCTGTGGATCATTGCTCCATTGGTATATCTTGTGCATAGTTGTATAAGATAAGAGAGAAGTCCTACGGGTTTACAGAAGACGAGAGAGGAGTGAGAGAGATTGAGAAAGGGAACGCAAGTTAAAACTATTTTGTATAGAAAAAAAGCTATGTGTAATTCTTTTCTTTTGTTGGTTAGTAAATTTTATTACACATGTATATTTTTCTCTTTGTTTGTTTTTTTCTTTTGTAGTTGTGCCAACTTTTTGCGGATGAGATCGATTGATGATAAAAATTTGATTTGACGTTTTAGATGCGGAATCCCAATAATTGATATTGAAGCAAGTACCGGATCAACAGCAGTTAGTATCAAAAACAAATTATGAATTCTCAAAATTTAGACGAGTACCAGATTTCCAAAACCTTAGACTCCATTGAGCTATTTTTTTGCTTAGTCCAAATTTGCCTCCACCCTTCATAATGGACCCTTTTGGGGTATAAACAAAAGACCATTGTATAGTGAGACAATTCAAAACAAAAAATGGCCTATAATTGAAACTTTTTTCTGACCCAGATTCATTTCTTTTCTTGTCACTAAAGATTGTAAGTCCTATCTCAGCTCTCAGAATGCCCTGTAAAGTGCACTGCATGGGTGGCAAGCTGCACAAGATTCCCAGCACCATACATAAAAGCAAAATATCTGAATATGCCCATTTTTCAATTTAATGGTTTGTTTGAATTTGTTTCTGCTTTCACTTTCAACAAAATAAAATAAAATAAAATAAAATTGAAGCTTTTAATTTTGGTGTGAAAATTTTAATGTGATGTTTTTTCTAATAACACTGTCCAGACAATATTTTTGTGAATAATACAATTACTTATTATTTTTTTTTGAGAAAAGGTAGCATGCTACCGCTTCATTCAAGTTAATATGAACTAAGCAACGTGATGAGACAGCCAGGCCTCAGAGATAAAAAAAAAAAAAAAAAAAAAAAAAAAAAAGATCGAAAGGTTAACAAAAGGACTCCCAAAGGGAGCGAAGGGTACGGATTGAGCCAAGAAGTTGCTTCCCATTGACCCTCTTGTTAACGAAGATCCTACTGTTTCGCTCGAGCCAAATCGACCACCAAGTTGCGACAAGGATAGCTCTCTCTTTCCTCCCTGGGCTACTCCCAATCTGACAACAGTTCTCCTACAGTAACCCCACCATGTTGCAGGTGCCGAGGAGCCGTTTGTAGGTTAGCTGGGCGCCCAATAGTAACCTGCTTGCTTCGCAGTCGGCCAAAAGATGGTCGACAATCTCGGTGGCTGCCCCGCAGAATACGCACAGATCGTCCCCAGCCCAGCTTGTAAAAGAAAGGTTGTCTTTTGTCCGGATCCTGCCTTTCAAAGCAAGCCACAAGAAGATCTTAACTTTCAGTAGCGCTTTAGCGGCCCAAACCTCATCAAATGTGGGGACCTTTACCCCACTATCTTGCAGAAAGTCATAAGTCGTCTTAACCGAGAAGGCTTCCGAATGGTCCCACTGCCACCGAAGTAATACAATTACTTATTACGAGGATAAAACGGACCCAAATAGGAATCTACATTATTTTGTCTAGGAGAAAAGAGATGATCAGAACTGCTTAGAAGAGGTGAGAATTTTCTGGGTCAAAAATGGAAGTTTTGCAGTTGCTCTGTGAGATCAACATCCCAGGAAAAGTAGGAGTTGGTTGGTGATGAAATCCAAGTCAAGAGCAATTCACCCTCAAGACTGTTGCAAGGAATCTTAATCATGTCTCACCTTTGCCTTTTCTCTTGGACAAAAAAAAAAATGGTAATGCTCTATATGGTCCTCATAGCACAAATGCTCAGGAATCACCCTTGCCTAGAGTTGGTCCACCACGTAATCCGTGAACCACTTAATTCGTCTCTGATCATTTTCGTCTCTACTTTCAATCATTTACTACTGACTGTATGGTTTTGAGCCAAAGTCGAGACGGGCTTGTTGAAAAAGAATTGGACGGTCGACAACTGACGTGGCGGACCAAGTTTAGATAATAATTTCTCCACAGAAGCAGGAATAGGAGAATTTCTGAATAATTGTTTAAACCAATATATTCTCTTTGTGTGTGTCTGTGCGGGCGGGTGAGTGAGTGGCAATCAGTGTTAGGGCCTTATAAAGCGACTCATCTTTAAATTTTGTATTAAAATCATAATTCTTTGTTCAAAAGGTGAAACCTTACTCAGCCCTCAATATCTTCACCTGTAAGTCCTACCATCACCATGAGTAGGATCATACTACTAGATATACATCCATGATTTAATTAAGTGTTTATATTATAATTCATATGCTAATCATGTGGATCGATGTGCTTATTTGCATACATGTATGTACTTCGAAAAGTATCGTCTCAAATAATGACATTCTCGTTTACACCTTACTACTCCAGAATCTTACCATCTAACACTCGAATCCGGTTTTACTATATGGAAATGAACATGTAGCTATTTAATTATAACATCGAATGAAATAATTAAGAACTATTTTTTTTTTTCTTTTTTTCTTTTTTTTTCTGGGACATTCAATTTAAAATTATTCCTTAACTATGGGCCGTGGGCCTAATCTGGCCATATACATGGGCTAAGCCTAACTCATCACGAATATATTGTGCTCCAAGAGGTTTGGACATTTTTTGAGAAAGTCTAATAAAAATATAATTTAAAAAATTAGAAATTAAGAAGGTCTGTAAATAATTATTTGTACATCTCATTTGAGATGTATATCTTACATCCTATTTATTTTAGTATAAAATAAATTTTACTTGTTACTTCGAAGTGACGACTAAATGAATACTCATACTAGAATGAGTTTGGTGTAAGATGTATACACCATGTGCGGTGCACAGATAGTATTGCACTTCTCAAACAAATTTTTACCGCGCGAAACTCTCCCGACTCGCCACTCCTCCCCGCGCTTCTCCATGGCGAGCAAAAAGCGCAAGTGCGAGCAACGAGACGATCTCCCCTCCGCTTCCTACCCCCGCGGCGGCTTATTTGGATCCACACGCCGACACCGACTCGATCCTTACCCACTCGACTCGACGGCGGCGGCGGCGGCGGCGGCTCCGGGGTCGCCACCGCAGGAGGTGCCGTCGCAAGAGGGAGCGGAAGTGAGGCGGCTCATCGTACCGCTCTCCCGGGAGAGTCTCATCTGCCTCCTCTGCTCCGCCGCCGCTTCTAACCCCAGCATTCTCGAAGAGATCCGCCGTGCGAACCGCCGAGCCCTCAGCCACCCCACCCCGGGCTCCGCCTCCTCCCACCGCCACCGCCGAGACCAGAAATTAGAACCAAATCCTAATCCTGACCCCAACCCCCACCCCAGAAATCCTGGCGTCCGCATTAACGGCAGTGGCGAGAGCCTCTACAATAACGAGGCGCGAGCCCCGTTCAAGGAAAAAGGAAACCGAACGGATCTACGAGCAGAGACTCCCAGCAATAGGGGTATGAAGCTGTAATTGACGAAATCGGACGAAAAGAACTCCCCAACTAGGAAGGTGCATCAGATGATCGAATTCCGTAAATACAATTTCTGGTGTTTTCGTGGTGTCGAGTTACCGGATTGTTCATAGGGCTTCTTTTTGCCGGATTATTGTGCTATAATCGCCTATTTCTCGATCCAGTATCGAATAGGGTCAACCTCAACAAGGCGAGTAAAATCTAGCAAAAACATGAACACCACTACTCCTTCATTGGTATCTCTATTCTTTGTACACATTCTCTTTTCAAATCAACTCCACTTAACCAAAATTCTCAGCTAGTAAGAACCATAATACACACACACAAAAAGAAAAAAACCATCAAATAAAAACACAAATTGTAGAAGCCACAAGGAATTTTATTACTTGTAGAACATTATTGAAGCAAGTTTATTACATGCGCAGTACACGCAGCATTGCATGCTGTCTAGGTCTTTATAACACCAGAAACCTGGTAATATGACAACAATAAACTAAGAAGAGTGTTCGCCTCCATTGCAAATGGCAATACAGTGCGTACATTTTTGCTGGCAGTTTACGTGGCAGCTATTGTGCTGGGCACCAAGAGGAATAGGAATGCACTCATTTGCAATGCACGCGCACATTTTGTCCTGGCACATATGGCGGCACATCATCATTGTGTCCGACATGTTGCCACCGCCGCTAAGTTGACGGGCCTCACCTGCGACGACGAGCATGAGGATCATTAAACCGAGAGCTTTAGCGATTGCCATGTCGATTGTATGTGATTTTAGGCTATGACGATGTGATTTTTTTATGTTTCTCCATGGCCATTTTATATTGATCATCTCCAGATTAGCATGCGTTTCGGGCATATAATGTGTGACAGTAGCCATTTTCTTGCACGCGAAGGGGAGTCCTAAGAAACACCATCAAGTTATTCCAAGCAAGTATATATACGAAATCATTGCTCTTTTGTTTATCACATTTTGTGAGTGTTTATCACTTTTTTTTTTCTTTTTTTTTTTTTCTCTCAAATATATTTAAAAAATACTAAGTCTACATTCAATTTGGGATATACATCTTACACTCCACCTATTCAAAGATGTAGTGAATTTCACCCATCACTTCGAAGTGATGGATGAAGAAACTCCATCCTTCGATGGGTGGATTTAAAATGTACATCCACTTTTGGGTGTATGTATATTTTGTTGGATTTTATCCAATAATAATTTTGATTATAACAAATAAATTTTAGATTTATATTTTTTATTTAGTATTTTCATATTTTAATTGGATCTGAAATGACTTACGAACTGGATTTGATCAAAGGTAAATTATTAATTCAATTATCAAAATGATTTGGACAAGATCAAATTGTACCAAATTGTATACAAGTGCTACAACAATACTTTAGAGGACTTCTTTGCAATTTTATCGGATTTGAGCTAGTTAATCGAATCATCTTGACAAATCCATCACATGGGTTTGATTTGAGCTTAAACTAAAATTAGCTATTATTTTTAATATAGTATGAAAGAAGTTTGATAAATGGTATAAATTCAAATGTGATTTTACTATGGTATGTTTTCAAAAAGTTTGAAATATGGTATAAATATTTTTTTATAAGGTATGAATTCAAAATAATTTTATATTTATGGTATATTTTCAAAAAAACTTTTCAAATTTAGTAAATTTGAAATGTACTTTATAAATGTGGTACGAATTCAAAATAATTTTATATTTGTAGTATAATTTCAAATGATCTTTTTAAATTTAGTAAATTTGAATGAGTGCTTGGGACGGGATGAGTGGAACTGGACGAGAATCCTGGAGGGCCTAGGGGAAGGCCCACCTGCCTCGAGGATGGCATCCGGGACTTGAAGGCGACCACATCGAACACGACCCTAACAAGCAACAAGGATGTATTCCTCTGGCGCTGGACCAACTCCAGACTCTTCTCGGTCAAGTCTCTGTACCGCTTCCTACAAGACAGCGGGGTAGTCAACGACCGCTTCAACGAACTTTGGAGCATCAAACTGCCGTTGAAAGTTAAAATTTTCGTCTGGCTAGTACTTCGGAGAAGGGTTATGACTAGGGACAACCTCCAGAAAAGGAACTGGAGCGGACCAAGCTGCTGTGCCATCTGCCTAGGTCCCGAGGAAACACCAGACCACCAATTCGTCTCCTGCACTTGTGCTAAATCATTGCTGGAGGCCTTGCTGCCCAATAAGTCGGAGATTCGAAACTGCCCTACCGTCGACAGATTGTGGGAGGCGAGCTCTCGCAAGAGGGGGGCCTGGGGCAGAAGATCCCTAACCACCATCGCAACCACCTGGTGGATGGTTTGGTTGGAAAGGAACAGAAGGATCTTCGATAATAAGAACCGCACCCTAGGTGCTATCCTCGCCGAGATCAGACTCCACCGCTCTTACTGGACTAGGTTATGCGCCTAAGCACCACCCTTTTTTATTTTTTATTTTTATTTTTATTTTTATTTTTATTTTTTTTTCGGGCCCGGCTGCTCTGCTGCAGTTACCGGCTGCCCTGTAGCCTAATTCACCTTCGCCATGAATGAAGCGGTAGCATGCTGCCTTTCTCTCAAAAAAAAAATTTAGTAAATTTCAAATGAGCTTTGCAAATGTGGAATATATTCAAATAATTTTGGAATCAATTCAAATACATTTGCAAATATGGTTGAAATTCAAATTAATATCAATTATCTTTAATCATACTTGTATTCCATATTTGTAGTGATGGCTAGTGTATTTAAAGGGGGTTTGGGTGTTGTTTGAGACCCAACGTGATATCGAGAAAAAATTTTTAAGTTTGAATTGTTATTTTATAATTGTGAGATTTATTGAGAGGTTATTGTAAAGTGTGATTGTAAGCGTCTTTGGTCTTGCCTGGTTTAAAAGCCAAGTGATAGTGATTAAAGCGGTGCCTCGAGGAGAAGTAGGACCAGACTGAAGTAGGTGAAAAGGCCGAATCAGGATAAATCATCTGTGTCATTTGAGTTTGCTTTTCTTTTTTTTTTTTTTTTTTTTTATTTCTTTTATTTGGTTGTGCAATTCTTATCTTAGATTTAATTTACTTGAATTTTTATTTTTTCAACTAATTCACCCCCCTCTTAGTTGCTATTTGATCCTTCACGTCTAGCATCGCTCAATATATTTATATATTCGATTACTAATTTCCATACCATCTCTCTTTGGGAAAAGTGGATGACTTGAGATTGGTCCAGATCAATTAACGTGAATTTAGCCGATTTGTCAATTATTTGGTGGGCGATTTGGTCAATTAGAAATAAAGTGATCTTCCAACTTACAGATACTGATCCCCTATTTGCAGTTAACTAGTTCCAAAGACTAGTTAAATAGTGGGAGGTGTTTGGGGGACAGATTGGTGGGTGTGATCGATGTTCGAGGAACGTCATTCTTTCGAAATTTTTATAATTTTAGTTTTTTTTTATGAAAGCCAGTTGTCTCACTTGTGTTGCCTAGTGTTGAGACCAAAATTTTTGCAACTTAAAGAAACGACACGTGACATGTATCGTCGGCTAAGAGTATCAGCTGAAAGAAGAATGAGTTGAACGAAGAATGGTCCGCGTCTTGGTCAAGACCGGCCATAGCCGTGTAAGAGTGCAGCACGCGACATACGCCATCGACTAAAGGCATCAGCCAAAAGGAGAAGTAGCCGACGAGAAGACTATTGCTTCACCAAGGACCGACCTTGGCCGAAGACGGACGTCAGTCTGTCTCAGTCAAGCGACTAAGAAGGCGAAGTCAGAGTCAATTTTCGACTGCTCGAGTCAA
Source organism: Tillandsia fasciculata (assembly GCA_029168755.2). Classification (NCBI taxonomy): domain Eukaryota; kingdom Viridiplantae; phylum Streptophyta; class Magnoliopsida; order Poales; family Bromeliaceae; genus Tillandsia; species Tillandsia fasciculata. Next base: position 25,937,935 of record CM054933.1, on the reverse strand, counting down.
AAAAAGAAAGACTTCGAAAGGAATGAGTGTAAGATTCGGGCGCGAATCTCGTAACCAACTCCGGAACGGTAAGCGGCGCCCAGCATTGGAAAGCGTCGGAGATCACGCCTCGGTACATTGAACAGGGGATGAATCTGGACAGGAAAACAACTACTATCCTATTTGAGGAAGCTTGACTCAAAAGTAAGTAGTTAAGGAATTCACAACGATTTTCCTAAATCACGCAAATAATTCAAATCGGCGGATATATGTATGGTTCGGAAGTGTATAAATATCCGAATCATCGAAGAAAAAGAGGTTTTGCAACCTCGTAAGCCAGGACCACCCATACTTTTTAATATCTTTCAATACCTGTATTTATTGCTTTCCTCGATAACTTTTACCGTATTTTTTAGGAGTAGATTAATTATAATTGGCTATCTGTTACCCTTATTGTGAGGACCCGGATCCCCGCGATAGGATTATTGTTGGATCAGCAGCTTCTGGAGGCTCGTATTGTGTGTCGGAGGTGTTTGTGCGCGTATCGGACTTCAGGATTGGACCCAGCGCGAAATTTAGATTAAGATTACTTATCTGGATGCCTTCAAAAAATTTTAGAAGTGGAATTAGGCAAAACGGACATTGAATTTGGATTCAGCGTGCGAAAATGATGAAAATGGAATATTTACATGTATTTTTCGGAGCCCGGATGTCAAAACACGAATTTCGAGGCATTTGTTACTGTTCCGGCAGGCTAGGGCAGCACCGGCGGCGACGGGCAGCGGCGGAGCGCGCGCGGGCAGGCGCTTGCGCGGCGGCGGGCAGGCCGGTCCACGTGGCGCGCGTGGATTGGGCGGTCAACGCACGCACAACAGCGCGCCGGGCGTGGCGCACCGTAGACCCCGCCAGGCCATGTGTTACCCGCTCATTGGCGGGCGCGGCGACCCGGCTGGGCCGCCGTGAACCACGGTCCATGATTCCCACCGCGGACCGCGTCGCCATGCGGCGCGCTGCGATTGGCGGGCGCTTGTGCACCGGACGCGCGGGACACGGAGCAGCGACGTGGCGAACCGTGGTGGATTCAGGCGCGCACAGTAATGAGTCAGGCCTGATTTCGGGCGCCCGAATCCGATTCCTTTCCCTTTGGTGGACTTGGGCTATAAATAGCCCCTTTGGGCTTCTTTTTGAGGGCTTTTCCGAGCTCCTCTTGGGTTGAGGCCTTAAGGAAGGTTATTCCTCACCTTGTCCTCTACTTCATGATGGATTTCCAGAATTTTTGGAAGTCGTGGTATCGGCATTTTTTGCGACGCGGCGTACTTCGACGCTCCTTCGTTTGTGGCTTCTACCATCGCATTTCAGTGCGCGAGGCTCCCTGAGCTACCCCGATAGAATTTTGAGCCGATTTTTGTGGCAGCGCGTTCACGAGAGGTACGCCTTCGATTTTTGTTTTGATCACTTCGCTCTGTTTCAAGTTTTTGGTGGTGTTCCCGAGGTACCTTTTGACCCCTTATACTACTGCGATGTTTAGGACAGCGGTGGAGTATTATTAGAATTTCTCGGCCTACGAGCATCGGATCAGGGCGTGTGAGGACTCGATCGGCATCTACGCTTCGAGAGGAACACGACCGTATTTTTATCGAAATTTTTGGAGGTCATTTCGAAGGTGATGTTTTAGCTTCTTCGTGACTGTTTTTCGCAGACTTTTGTTTTTGAGGGAGTTTGATTTACCGCAATGTTCTATTTATATCTTGGCCTACAGGTGTCGGAACGAGGAGTTTAAATACTCGATTTGCATCTACTCGTCGCGAGGATCGCAGCCGTGATTTTTCTGGATTTTTCAGAGGACTGTACGCAGGTGAAAAATCCCCTTCTCTGTGCTGTTTTGGCAAAACAGCAAGTACTGTTTGGTGTGTTGTTAGGGTGTTGATTGTGGTGTTGGCTTAGATGTTGGTTTGAGCAAAGGCTTGCGCGACCATGTATCGAGGGTGCGGTTTCAGCGGATTCTGTTAGCGTGTGGCTACGCACTTCACCGACTTCGGCTTTGCCTACGAAAAGTGATTCAGGTGGGTTGCTTCGTCTCCAGAACCGGTGGACGGTTATCTAATTCTATTTGATAGAATATTTGCATGTTAGTGTACCCATGTATGTGATGGAGAGGTAAGCTTAGTATCTGTATTTATTTGAGAATCGCATGAGTAGTATCCATATTATGTTTATGAGAATTGCGATAGTGAATGTCATGATGATGATCAATAGAAGCTTATCTTTGGGAATATTGCCCCTTTTGATTGATAGAATGCATGTTTAAATGTACAATCTTTAGGATTGAGATGTAAGCATGAGGAATGGCCTAGATTATGTGGATTGATGCTTATCCGTTTTATTGTACATGCTAGATGGATATGTTTATTTCATGCTAGAGGAGATAGAAAACATGCTTGTGAGAGATGATGATTTTCTTTATACGCTATGTTAAATTACATGCTATTGTTGGAATTTGACCTAGCACCCTGCCATATGATGCATGTTGAAACCAGACTAGTAGAGAACCTTCACTTGGGCTAGGTTCTTTTATGCTTTAGACATCCCATACTTCGATTATTTCCTGGACTTAGTGTTTTCTCGCCCAGGTAGTGGGCCGAGAGGTCAGGTTGTTGTGGGACGTATGCTGCACTCGTGCCTAGGGGCTGAGTGGAGTCTGGTAGCTAAGTTAGACAGTGCTAGTGTTGTTAGGAGTCGTTTGGGTTGACGGTGGTCCCGGCTGTGGAGTATCTACAGCCAGTTAGTTTAGTGACACGAGTTGGTTGAGTTCGCTTGTGTCTCGAGATTCGTGAGAGCTGGTTAGCTAAGTCGTTGAGAGTAATCCGACCGTCGTGCGAGATATTTGAGGATCTTGAGTCCTTCCATTCTGAGAGTGAGCGTGGATTTTGATTATAGCCTGCAGGAGCCACATTGAGCTCGATAGAGATGCACGGATACTTTACTCGGTGGGGTTGCGTCCCTCGAGTGCCACGTCTGGAGTGGATCTGTTGCTTTAGTATCGCGACTTGTCGACGTCGTCCGCGTGGGACACCCTACGTAAGTTCCATCCTCTTGTGGATGTGTGGCAGTAGGTGGGCGCAGGCTTGACTGGACCTTATGAGGCAGTAAGTTCGATTGGGTTGATTGAGGACCTTAGGTGCGAGTAGATACATCATGTTTCATCTGTATCAACCCCTTGAGCATTTAGATAGAGGCATAGTAGCTGTAGAGTTATTTTTTCCAGCCTTTCTTTATAGCACAACATTCGTTACTTTATGCCTCTAGTAGACTTAGTGGGCAGATCGTCGGGCCTGCTGGCGATAACCACTGAGAACTACCTGTTGGTGTAGTTCTCACATCCGTTGGGGGTTCTTCCCCTCCTCTTTTTCTTTCTTCTCCTTTATTTTGCAGAGTCATTATGGGTGTTGTTGATTCTGCTGTTGCTGTTCGAGGCGAGAGAGTCGTGAGCTAGATCCCTACCTGTCTTTGGAGAGTAGCTGTACCCCCACATTGGAGATTTGTAGTACAGTCAGTAGAATAGTTTTATTTCCACTAATTGAGAGACTATTGTATTGTGAGTATCTGACTTGTACTGAGAGCATGTACACTGATGTATTATTTAGTTATCTCCCTGTTTGAGCTTTTGGTTATTATATCAGAGGATTTTGTAAATGATAATATTTGGGGAGATGGATATTTATCATTATTTCCAGTTGTACAGTGGATGAATTTGAGATTTACAGCAGTTTATTTTATAGCTCTAATATCTGTTTAGCTGTAGTACTTTTCCTTGCAGGTTGGACGCTTCGCCTATGCGGGGTTTTCGCATAGGTGGCGGATCTGTTAGCGAGTCCGGATCGCAGTTTCGACCTCGGAACGTGACACTTATAACCTCACTCCATTCAATACAAATTCTACAATCGGCTTCTTAGCCGTTTTCATATCTTTGCCTCAATATTCCAGTTTGGCTATTATAGGCCTAACTTTCTCTATTTTCACATTCCGATTTGGCTAATCTAAGCCGAACTGTCGCGAGAGTTGATTGAGAAGAATTCGATCGAGCAGATTCCTTCTCGGCCCGATCGCTTGATCCATTGGCACGCGGCACATTTACATCTCACGAGAGCCACCCCAGGGGTCGATCAACGACCGAGTCCGGTCAACGATCAAAACTATTTTTTCGGCCCAACATCTAGTCTACTTATTCTTTAAATGAAGCGGATAGAGAGCTATTTTTTTTATTATTTTACTGATGTGTGGACTTTTATGTATTTCGTTCGTGCACTGTTGTTAAGAAGCAAAAGTTTTCGTAATTTCGCCTATTAAGATAGAAAAAGCGAAACATAAAGATTAGGTGCAGAGAGAAATTAGAATGAGAAAGCTACCGAAGTTTGATGACTTTTGAGTTGTTTTCTAGAAAGTCCACCTCGTGTACTTGATGGGGAAGTCAAGACCCACGAGTCGAGACTCATGAGACACGCTACACAAACTACAACGCATAATCCGGACTTGACTCGCACAAACACATCAAGTTTCGCTATCGCCTTCCGTTGAAACAACCATGCACCAAATTATATCTCAAATCAGTGAATATAAATTAGTTCGAATTATATCTCAGATTTGGTTGAGTTTTAAATAAAAATTTAAATTTTCATCAATATAGATCGTATTTATTATGTCATATCGTTCTAATAAAATATCGATATAATATATTTTTTCTATAGATAATATAGTTTAAAATTATTTTTTTTTTCAAATTAATTAGCAAGTAATTTTAACAATAAAATTTATCAGATTAATGAATTTACATAATAAATAATTAAAATATATTATTATTAAAAAAATAAGTATTTTACATAATTATGTGTCATTATATATATATATATATATATATATATATATATATATATATATATATATATATATATATATGATTAATAAGACTCCACACTCATCGCATTGCATCTTATTGATAAATTTTTTATATCTACCATAACACTTAAATTCTTAGTTTTGAAATAAAATACAAACCAGGTCGCGCTCATCATAGAATACCTGCAAATATCTACATTAGTAACGAAGTTATACACTGTACACTCTGACCAAGTTATTAATTGTCGTATTTTACGTTTTAACACGGCATTGACTAATTATCATAGGATATTAAAAAAAAAAAAAAAAAAAAAAAAAAAAAAAAAAACCAACCCGTTCCAACGAGTCTTTAAAATTCGTGCTGAGGTACCCCAATGGGCCGTTTGGTTAAGGGGATAAGGGGGGAATAACCCCCTTATCTCCAAAATTATACCCAAACGCAAAATAAGGGGGGTGGTTTTACTAAACCCGGAATAGTGGAATAAGGGGGGTTTAGCAAACCCACCCCCTCCCCTGGAATAGTGGAATAAGGTGGGCACGGTTTTCGAGGTCTCTCTCTCTTTCTTTTTCTTTTTCATCTTATTCTTTTTATTCCTTTTTAACTTACCAAACACAATTTTTTCTAAACCCGGTATAACTCTTAAACCAAACCAAACGCAAATTTACTCTAGTTCCGACTTAAACTATAATTTATACCTATCCCCGGTATAACTAAAACCCTCTTAAATCCGAACCAAGCGGAGCCCAAATGGCCCAAACCATAAATACACGCCCCACGTCATCGTGGGAGCCAACGTGGACAAGATAGAGGTCGAGTCGGACCGAAGTATCCAACCCGTCCATGGACCGGATGGCAGATTATTGGGATTGGACTCCTCGGGGAGGTCCCCCATCGTGTTCTCTCTTCCCCCGCTGTTCCCGCTCTCCGACCCATTTTCCAAGCCTCGACTCCTCTCTCTCTCTGTCTCTCTCTTTGTCTCTCTCTCTCTCAATCGATCGATCGATCGATCGATTAACCCTAGATCCAAATCATATCCATTTTGTTCGATCGAAGCGATCGAGGAATCGCGCCCATTTCTATCGAAGATCTTATCTTTGCTAATCTCTTCCTCTTCGATTGCGCGGTTCGTTTCTCGGTCACCGTATCAAATGTAAGTATTTGTTTTAATTTTTTTGCCCCCCTTTGTTATTGCAATGTAGTGTTTATTATTATTATTATTTTTGTAGCATTTTATTTGGGGTTTTGTTAATTTTGCTTTATTTTGCTCGGTTTAGGTTAATGAGATGCAAGATTTTCATGCATTAAAGGATTAATGGAAATTTCTTCAATAAGTCTCATCGATTGTTAGGGTTTGGTCGCAAATTGAGTTATATTTCCATTTTAGATAGTAATCGCCGTATAATCTGAAAGTGTTCCTATGTTATATACGAAGAATGAGTGATTAAACTTAGGTTGATGCTGCAGGCTTGTTATATAAAGGCCAAAAGAAAAAAAAAGCGCAGTAGCAATCCTTCATTCTCAGTAATTCATTAATAAAATGGAAAATGCGGACAAGAATGAGATGGATTTGGTCAGCATATCGATTTCGGAGAGTTCCACTGATGAAGCCGTTGAAGAAGAGGCATTATCAAGTGAAATAAAGTCCGTAAATGTTAACGAAGAAGCTCCAGCAGTTCAACACGAGAACGAAGGTGACGACGCAAAACAGCCGGTGCGTGAAAATAGGGATTTGGACAGTGTTGATCCGAAAGAAGTAAACCAAAGTGCAGAAGAAGTGCCTGCCGAAGAAGAAGCTGAAGACCCTGTGTTTGATGGAACGGAGGCTCCTGAACTAGAAACTTCTAGAAGTCTATCGAGCCGCTCCCTGCAAGCTGATTCAGATTCCCCTCTATCTGCTTGGCCTGAAAAGGCTGCTGCGCTGACGAACTTTGTAAGGGAAAAGGGAGCAGTTGCAGTTTCAAATGTTATTCGCCGCCTTTCTGGGAGAAAGGATGAAGAAGGTTTCCCTGGCGGGGACGAGAAGAATGATGCTTCGGCAAGCGGTGATAATGAAGAAACGGACTCGAACAAACTTTGTGAAACCCCCCAGCGAGCTGAGGAGCGCTCAGCGTGGAACCCGCTAAATTTTATTAAGATTGCGCGTGATACAGATGATTCTAATAATGCAGAGAACGCAGATTATGCTTGTGTGGAAAGCTTGGCTGCAGAACCAACTATGAAAGGAAGGATCGTAATATACACAAGGTTGGGATGTCAGGAATGCAAAATGGTAAGGTCATTCATGCATCAGAAAAGGCTTGTGTTTGTCGAGATCAACATTGATGTCTTTCCCAGCAGGAAGTTGGAGTTGGAGAAGAATACTGGGTCCTCAGCTGTTCCTAAAGTATACTTCAATGATTTCCTTGTCGGAGGAATGAAGGAGCTTAAGACAATGGAGGAGTCTGGTAAGCTTGATGAGAAGATTAGTGGCCTTTTTGATGAGGAGCCGTCGGCTGAAGCTCCGTTACCACCATTACCCGGTGAAGATGATGAATCTGATAGTGGGAAAATTGATGAGTTGGCAACCATTGTTAGAAAGATGCGAGAGTCCATCGTACCGAAGGACCGGTTCTATAAGATGAGGAGGTTCAGCAATTGCTTTCTTGGGTCTGAAGCTGTGGATTTCTTGGCGGAGGACCAATATTTGGAGCGAGATGAGGTAAGGTGCCTACAAGTGCTGTTGCTTAAGAGATATTCCTAGCATACATATAATTGGGTTAGTATGTTAGGCTTAGGATTGGCATAAATCACAAATAAATTATTCTTTTCCTTTAGCTCCTTTTGTAAATTGAATATGAATGCTAGTTTAGGTCTTTTGCTTTAGTAGATTTGTCATTTTGTTTATTGACCTTTCCTTTGAACCCAGGCAGTGGAGTTTGGAAGGAAGCTTGCCAGTAAGCACTTTTTCCGCCATGTTCTGGAGTAAGTATTTTTATATTACAATGCTTTTTGGCATGCATTCATGGGTATTAATATGATGGGTTTGAATTGGATAACCTATTTGTCTCGACTACCTAGATCTGATTCCAACCTGAATATGAAAGAGCGGGTCTTCTGAGATCTATTTGAGTACCTTATACAAGTTATTTGTAATATTATTCTTTGAATACTTGTAACATTGCAGCGAGAATATCTTTGAAGATGGAAATCATTTATATCGTTTCCTGGAGCATGATCCCACTGTAATGACCCAATGCTACAACATCCCAAGAGGCACCATCGACGTTATACCGAAGCCTATTATTGAAATAGCAGCAAGATTAAGGTTATTGTCCTATGCTATGTTCGAAGCTTATGCATCTGAGGATGGAAGGCATGTTGACTACAGAAGCATCCATGGTTGTGAAGAGTTTAAAAGGTTTGCAGCTGTTTCCTAAAAAGAAACATTTACTTCCTTTTTCTTTGTTCTTTCATAGTTTTCGGAACTTTTGCTTGCATGTCCTCTAATTTAGCTGCATTTATGACGTTTTCTTGCTGTGAAGCAACTCAAGTACACAAATTTTGTGTCATTTTCTTGTCAAATTATTGTTGCGATGGCTCATGCAAAATACTCTCTTTTTTTTTTTTTTGGGTATTGAAGCATACTGACAGACACACACCTTTGTTCTGTTGTTTGTCCTATAAATTCCTTAAACTAGTCCTTTATCTTGATGAGTCATATGCAGTTTTATCTGATTTCTGAGCTTCCCTTATTCTAGTTTTTATTGTTATCACTGGGTATGTTAATGTCTGAAGGTATATCAAATAGTAAGAAGCTCTTGGACAACAGAGGGTGAAATAAAATTCTACATGTTCTGCAGGTATTTGAGAATAACAGAAGAGCTACAGAGGGTGGAGTTAGATGACTTTTCACGGGAAGAAAAGCTTTCTTTCTTCATAAATCTCTACAACATGATGGCCATCCATGCAATATTAACATGGGGTCATCCTGCTGGAGCTTTGGATAGGAGAAAGTTTTTTGGAGATTTTAAATATGTGATTGGCGGATGCTCCTATTCACTTTCAGCCATCCATAATGGTGTATTACGAGGGAATCAAAGGCCCCCTTACAATCTCATCAAGCCTTTTGGACCAAGAGACAAACGTTCTATGGTGAACAATTTTTTTTATCCTTTTTCCCAAGTACCGGATGTTTTAAAATCTGCTTTTTTTTTTTCTCTCTTTTTTTTTTTTTTTTTCATTTCTCATGTCTGCAAAAACAAAGTTCTTTTTCTTTAAACAGAAGAAGCATTGTGTCATTACGTGCTTCTTTTTTTATTTCTTTTTTTATTAAGATCAGCGGAGCTTATGATTCTTTCTCTGTTTCTTTGCCAATCTAAATCTATGTTTTATCTGCAACTTCTTGTTACCTTTACCTAAATGGTAAACTTATCTCCTAAAATTATATATTTAAGAGAAGTTTCATCGTTGACCAAACAACTTCTACCATCAATAACATTCTATTGGTATTAAAAAAGTCATGATCAGCCGTTGACGTTATTTTGACCTTGGTTCTTTTTATGTCAAGCACCAACATGATTCAGAAACTAGTTACATAATAAAGTATTACATTGGACCCTATCTAATGCATTTGCATTGGAAGGGACTGTTCGATTGATTCGAACTTGGTATTTTTACATATGTAATCTTGTGTATAAACTATATCGGCATAGAAAGCAACTGTTGCAGGAACCATATTGAACTCAAAGCTCTTACTAATGTGAGGCTAGTTAATTAGATATCTCCCTTGGAAGAAAAATCGAGCGAACTAAAATACAAATTTGTGAGAACTCGAATATCTATATGTACTTGTTTTATTGTTTGCTTGATCCTTGTTCACCATCTGCCCTTTTAACAGGTGGCCCTACCATATCCAGAACCACTGGTTCACTTTGCTTTGGTATGTGGGACCTGTTCCGGGCCTGCTCTTCAATGTTACTCGCCAGGAGATATCGACAAGGAATTAATGGAAGCAGCACGCAAGTTTCTCAGGAATGGAGGATTAGTTGTCGATGCGGAAGCAAAGATTGCATCTGTAAGCAAGATATTGCGATGGTAAGCTGTTCTTAACTGTCAGTAAAATCTTTTCTTTTCTTAATAGGAAAGCCTGATTCAAACACTCAATCCTATTTCTTAAATTTTCTTTTAGGTATAGTGCTGATTTCGGTAAGAACGAGGTGGAAGTGTTGAAACATGCGGCGAATTATCTAGAGCCAGCAAAGTCAGAGGAGCTTCTGGAGTTGCTAGCCAACACCCAGTTGAGAGTGGTATATCAACCTTTTGACTGGGGTTTGAACTTCTAGTATATAGTTATTTCCATTTTATTTCTTAGTGATTATACACTGGATATAAATGGACATATCCATCTTCTTAAAACCACAGTAACTTTTCTTCTTTCTATTGAGCGATATTCATATGATTAAACTATTCTTGGAGCTGAAGTTTAGATGTGTCGTGATAGTTTAACTTTCTGGTTTTTGTCCAACTTTGATATTTGTTTATATTATCTGGAAATCATCCTATCAAAGTAGAAGCATCAGGCGTCAGTGAATGAGTGTCTGTTGAAGTATTATTGCTGTCTTCTCTGTGGTTCATGCTAGAACTCATTTTTCTTACACATGCTATTCTTGAAGCACAGGATCAATACAAAAGTCCTTGTCCTAATACTTAGATATTGCAAATGAGCAAATGCACACATTGCCAAGTAAATTCATAGGCATCAAAGCATCAGTTGATTGAACTTTTTTGAGTCATTTATCCTGCATTTAGGTTTATGCCAGCATGTCTACTGTAATTTTTTTTTTTTCCCTCTTTTCAGTTCGAAAATGAGCTATATATTAGCTCCTGATTAGATACATGAGAGGTCGTATCAGGACCCCAGCAACCTAATTTTCAACATTCATCTATGTAATGTGACATTTGACTTAGCTGTCCCGCATGCCTGACTGATAGAAAAACATGGCAGTTGCTAAGAACACAACAAATCTTCGAAAATGAATCACCCAAGTCATAATATCATTTATCAACATACAAAAAATGATTATTTTATCGTTACAATTGATACAGCCACATATTTTTCTGATTCCTATCGCACAATCGATTGAATACCAAAACCTGAGCCATGAACAGAACTTCTTTCATGAAAATTAAGACTATCATCAAGTGAAGCTTCAAGAACCAGCAATTGCACGCTGAAGTGACACACACTCAAGGAACAGAACAAGGGCAAGACTAACGTCGAGCGCCTGTTCCTCTTTAAAACTATAATCTGCCATTACAGAATGGTGCAGGAACATCGATTCTGCTTGGGTAGCTTCCTTAGCTCTTTATCTGTAAAGAGAGCACAAGTACCCAAATTAGGATAATATTAGCCACTTAAAAGTACACAAAGACTTGTAAAACATCAAGTTCAGAAAAAGTATTTAAATCTACTGAAAAAGATCTTGTAATGGCATTTTTTGGACACAGCACAACACTGAATTGTGGACATAGTCAGGCAAAACACTACTATATAGCAGTAGTTGTGATTATGCTAGAATGAAAAGCAAAATTTCCCTTTGATGTAATAATCTGTCTCTTCAAAACTTGTAACTTCATTTCCGACACAGTAAGTTAATTTTCAAATGAACAAACACAAACTTTCCCACTCGGGGCCTCTTATTCATGATTATGACAATATACTACTTCTTTCAATCTTATAATAGAGCTCTATAAGCAATTTGAATAACAAAGCACGATATTCCAACAGGGCTATTCTCCATGATCTGAAGAGTGAAGTAATGCATAATAATATTAGCATAATAGAGCAAAATATACAGACAATAAAAACTTTGGGTGACTTGAATTTTGATGACATTCAAAGTCAACTTGGCTCAAAAAAAAAAAAAAAAAAAACAGTCTTGGCAATGCAATGGCAATCACACATTTAGTATCCACCTCCAGAAAACTACTTGTGATTAATCAAAAACATTTTTAATAAACAAAAACTAATCTTAGTTTCGAGTCATAGGGAACACAAGTTTATGTTTTTGCATAAGTTTAGATTATCTGAACAAGCATATGTATATATATAATAAAGTAGCAGTTCCAAATCATAGACGAAAATGAAAAAGGCAACACAAGAAAATGATCTGAAATTACCATTTTCTTTGTCGAACTGGGGAGGACGCACGACGACGTGCATCGTGATAACACCGCCGGAGGGCTCTCCCACTGGAACTGTGGACTCAGCAAGAGACCTGTTGTTCTCCAATATTTTCCCAGCATTTATCAGCTTGATATCATTTATTGTTTTTGGAGCTATTTCTTTGCCTATCATCATCACCAAATGAAGCAAAAGAATTCTTTTTATTAGTGAGTTCATAGTTACAAATAAACACCAACTTGTATGGGATGTTCCCAATCTCAGTAACCTTAGCTATAAATTTCCTATTATGTAACCATATTATAGGCACAACAACAAAACAAGTGTTGGCAAAAATTACAAGAACATGAAAAGTTTGAGTATGGAAAAATCTAATGATCCTAGCCATTTGATTTCTTAATAAGGAATTTTAAAGTGTATCGATCATCAACAATAGGGGAAAACACACAAGTGAATTGAATATGCCACATAAATATCATAAGCAACTCTAAGGACATTAGGGTTTTCTCTATTTTTTTTATTTTTTTTTTTTGGTTCAGGAATCCACAAGTTAACAATTTGAGATCTAGTTTTTATACAAATAATGCATTTAAAGAGGATTTTTTTTTTTAAAAAAAAAAACATGAACATAAAATTCCCATAGGGAGATCGCTCTCGCTCACCTTGTGGCCATTGAGCGAGCACGATCTCTTTCAGAGACGCCACCGTCGTGGACGGATCCAATTTGCTCGGGCCGATGTCGGTGCCATCGAAGATCCTAAACTTGATCTCGATCAAATCCTCTTCTCCTCCTTCCATTATCGAATTCGACCTCAATTCCCCAGCAATTTTCCCATGATCTCCCTCTCTCTCTCTCTCTCTCTCTCTCTCTCTCGCTTCAAAATCAATGCGAACACCGATCGATCACGACCAAATAATCTCTTTGCTTTTAGCTACCTCGAAGTACCGAGATCGAATTTTCGACCCCAAGATCTCGATCGAGATCGAGATCGAGATCGAAATCGAGAGAGAGAGAGAGAGAGAGAGTTCCCCTCTCTTCGAGATGCACCTTCGACACGCTCTGATATTTTTAATTCTTAAATCGGTGGAAAAAATCGAAATATCAAAAGAGAGCGAGGTAATTTGCCAGAGTTCTTTATTTAATTTATTTAATCCATCTATATTTCTATTTTTATATTCTTTTTTACCGTAATCCATAAATCAATTTAAGATAAATTTAAAACTCGTTTGAAATAAACTAAGAACAAGGTATGCACAGCTAATTTTGATTCATTGAGAAACCATTTAAAATAATTTGCTTGCCAATGTCAAAGAGGGAAGATGCTATTCAACTTCAATTATTTATTATTATTTTTTTTAGAGAAAAATAATAAGCTACGCTTTGTTTATTATTTTATCTTGATGAGTGTATGTAACTAGTCTGGCACATTCTGGTGGTGCTGAGTAAGGAAAAAATACAAAAAAGAAAACATTTTAGACGTATCCAAAACTCCACCTGTTGTTTTAGTTTCTGCACAAAAAATTACTTCATTTGGGCATCGAATGCTTCTTCCGGCCATCGGCCATCATCTGTTTATTTCAGTTTTTTCATTGATTGTTTCTGACGCAAGCGACAATAAATTTATCGACTGTTTCTGACGCAAACGTTAAAAAATTTAGTGGTTGATATTCAAAATTTCGAGTTCGAAATATAGTTGTTTCAAAATAAACGAAGCGAGTAGTATATTATCTTTCTCTCAAAAAAAAAAAAAATATTTCTGTTTTCGTTTGATTTGGAATAAATAAAAAAATAAAATTCAAATTTCATCACCTTCTTTATTTATTTTAGTGTAAGTAGTCAAAGAAAAAAAGTAATACAACTCAAGTTTTCTTTATAGTATCAAACTCAAATTCCAACATACTCAACTTTTTTTAAAAAATTTATTAGATATTAAAATCTAAACTCTACTTTGAATTATTTTTGAATAATAATAATAAAAATTAATTATTTAATATATTGAATTTTGTGGGAATAAATTTATTACTATTTTTAGAATGTAACGAAATTTACTCACTTACGTCAAAATAAATAATAAAATTCAAAACGCTAGTTACACCAAAACAACAAATGGAAGAGGTGATTGTATTTAACTTTCAGATCGAATGAGCTACATGAAAAAAATAAATAACGAAAAAAAAAAAAAAAATACACTTCAGAAGAATTCAAATGGAGTTTCATTTGATCTAGAGATTCGTGGTTCCCCCATAACTGCAGTACTAGAGAGCTTATTTTGTGGGTTTTTGCGAGAGTAAAACATGCCTAAATTTTATTCTTACTTCAAAGCAATTGTTCATCTGCAAGAATTATAGAAAAAATATGCAGAAAAGATGAAGAATAAATTGATTAATGATCAAGCGAAGAGCCATGAACAGGAATGTAAACAGGTAGTAAGAGTAGGAAGAAGAAAAGCCCAGTTTTTCGTTGTGCACGACTTTCCACGCTTATCGACGAAGCCACATCAATTTATATAGAAGAATCTGACGAAAGAAATAATTCAATGCACAAGAAGGTTATACAGAACCTCATTCTCAACATTATTAATTAACACATCATATCTTTTCTAAAAGAAAACTCGAAAGAAATGTCGACACAAATAAACAATAAAAAAGAAGAGAAAAATAATAGGAGTACCTTGTCCTCAACCAATGCCAGGAAATAACACCTCGCCAGGTTCTTCTGGATGAGTAATATTTTCCTGAGTAGAATAGTTTATAGTGCAGAATGAAGTGTTAACAGCAGATACTCCAAAGATGTTTCGCGAAGGACTTTAGTTCTGCTTTTCGAAAATGTTAGATGTGACTCCGAAATCGCTTCGATATTATGATTTTGGTTCGCCGACAGCTTCGCGGTGCGACGAGAAATTTTGTGGATGTCTGTGGTGGAAGCGAAGGGCTCAGGCCGCTACGGCGGGTGCGGAGGGCTGAGCCCCCCGCGGTAGGGATGATCTTGACACTGGTAGCAGCATTAGCATACACGAAAATATACACCAAAGAACAAGTCGCGAGTAAAGTAGCTTTTATATATTCTCAACAGCTGAATGTTTGTATGTTCATACACACACAATACGTGATATGCTAACAAAGAGGAATCATTAAATTTGTCGAGCAGGAAGAGCCGTATGGGTCGATGTATGTTCAGAATAAAAAAAATCACGAGATCTGGAAGTGTCTTGAGATGGCAAAACGTTAAAACATCGTATTGAATAGGTGAATACTTGCATCATCTATATACAAAATAAAACAGGCTAGCTCAGCTCCAACAATATCAAACTATTAGCATCGAAAAAATATATATAAAAATACATGTAGACCTGTACAAGCTTATGATTCACAAAAAAGTCATAACACATCAAGTAAAACGTCCGTCATATGTTAAACTTCTAGGACCTGACAGCTTACAAGTTCTCCTGCTCCAAAATTCCTACTGGCAATGATCCTCCATGTGTTTGTTTCCTCTTCCGCTAAGGGTGTAGCATTTTCAGAGATAAAGTTGGTTGTAGGAGCCGACGAGGATGACGGAGAAGAAGATGACCCCTGCTTCTGCACGGTAGCTTGCAGTACCGTAATGTTATCGTTGTCATCTTTCGTAATAACATGAAGCTTCCCAAGAAAGCCCGCAAGCAAATAAGGAGCCTCTGCGTCGGTGAAATCGTGAACTGGGACATTTGGTATAACAACTCTCCACACATCCTCTTGATGATCATACCTCTTTATTTTACCACTTTCCAGGGAAATAGAAGGTTCCAGGGCATATAGATCTCCATCCACCACAACACCTAACTTCGTACCAGCCTGCCTAGCCGGCCAACCATCTCCCATGCCAGATGGCATTGCCGACCACGAATTCGTCTCGGGATCATAAATCTCACCTCCGATATCGAAAAAGAACGGCCAAGAATACAAGCTCTGTGGAACGTATAATCTCCCCCTATATGAAGCCATTCCGGTAGCAATAGGCTTCAGAATATCAGTTAAGAAAGCAGTAGGCAGTATTTGCGCCTTCACAAAAGGCATGGCCGGCAATTCGGTCCACAGGCCTGTTTCGGGATCGAAGACTTCGGCAGAGCGCAGTGGGTTCAGGCCGTTTCTACCCCTGCTGACCCCGCCGACAACATAGAGCTTCTTGTTCAAAAGTCCAGTCTTACAAAAAGCCCGACCGGAGGTCATGGGATTCACTTCCTGCCACGAGTTAAGGCATGGGTCGTATCGCCAGACACAGTTCAGGGCCAAAGCCTAGAAAACCCCCCCAAAACATAGAGACAGCCATTAACGGCCCCAACTGCACAGCCGCAAAACGGCATTTGATCCAAGCCATCCCTTCGCCAGAACCATCCTCTCACAAAATCGACGATCCTGATGCTCGAGCCCACCACATTCCACATCATAAACCCGGACAAGCCCCTCTTGTTGGACTCGTCCTCATTTACCACGTAAGGCATCTGCGGCAACCTTTGCCATTTTCCAGTTACGGGGTCTAGGCCATGCCAAGTGAGATTATTCGCATCGACTTTGGTCAGCACATACAGCCATTCTTCGGCAGTGCCGAGCTCTCTTCTCAATTGAAGAAGCTCGCGGCTAGTGATCGCCGATTTCCAACTTCGGCTAACCATCTTTAGATTTAAGTAGTGAATTTTAGGCGTTCTAGCGAGGATTTGCAACGAAATCTCATCTGGGAGAGCGGGGATGAGCCTAGGGTTCTCATTGCACTCGATTGGGGAAATTTTGAGCCTCTTGTTGGGATTACTGTGGCTAATTTCATCGCGTTCCCTGTTCCGATCCCTATTCCGCGGCGAACTCAAAACTGAGCCCATTAAATTTCTTTTTTTTTTCTTCTAATTCCCTTCTTCTGGGATTAAAATAATAATAATAATAAGTTAGAAAAACTAAAATTTAACTATTATAACTGATCTTCTATAACAAAGAAACATGTATTTTCTCTTCAAACTGAGCACATCTACATCAAATATTATGCAAAAAAGAAGAAGAAGATATCATAATATTCAAATTTATGATAAAAATACAAAATCTAAACTTTCCCCAAAATCTAAACATCCATAGCACACTTTAAACAGATCAGAAATTCATAGATTCACTGATTCATATCAAAAAGGGCGTAATGATCCAACAAAAGCAAACGAAAACTAGATCGATCGCTACGTTGTGAACGAAAACGAATTCCAAATTACCAGAGATGCAAAATTCAGAGACAAATATGCGAAAACTTGGGAATCGACGTAGAAATTACCTTCGATGGAGAAATTAAAAAGAAAACCCTAATTCGGTTTCTCGGTTATTTCCCTTTGCCCTTCATCTTCGTGGCCGCTTCTGCTTTAACGCAGCTATATATAATATAAGGAAAATGTTGCTCAATGTTTAGAAGGTTAAAATGCCTGGAGAACCCCTCAATTATATCATATTTTGAAATGGGCTCCTCAGCTTTTTTTTTTAATTAACTTAATTTTTTGAAATTAAGTGATTTTATTCAAACAAAAAAAGAAATTTTATCAAATTATGTTCATAATTTTTAAGGATATGAGAATTTAAACCAAAAAAAAAAAAAGGAGTTTGAGGGGTTCGTTTCAAAATACTCAATGGTTAAGGGTTCTCCATACATTTTCACCTCTTTAATACTGGATCTTCGAGCTCGTAGATGTTCGGCTAGAGCCCGGGATTTGATCCATCCGTACAACTGTTTCATCGAACCGGCTGAGTCCGAGTTAAATAATCGAAAAAATATATAATAAATATCTTCGATCAAATTATTTAAATTTTTTTTATTTTTTATATATTTTATTATGTTTTAATGTAAAAATGAGTTATATGTATGCTCTCTTATTTTTACCCCGTATTTTTAAACAACACACGCACTCGTATAAAGTTAATGATTAATTGTTTAAAAAGTCATAGTTAGGTGGTGTTTTTGAAAAATTTTTTTGTAGAAAATGTAAAAATTGTAATATAAACTGTAGTATTTTATAATTAAACCAATTATAAATCACTATTTGAATTTTAAACCTCAGGGCCATTAAGAAAAAATACTTTCTATGTTAAACAAGTTAAAAGTGAGAGAGAATAATGAATTTACTCTTTGGATAGTTTATTATTATTATTATTAAATAGGTTATACCCATATTTGAGAAACCGTAGAAGTTAAAGAGACTCTTTGGAAATTCAAACAAATTTACTTTTAGACAATTTATCATGTATAGATTCTTTGGTAATTATAAGTTATTTATAATGATGGAGCTTTCGAATTGACGATCCATAATGTTAAATATGATTTAGAGTATTTTAAACATATTATGAGTGACACAGTTAGGTTTTTTGTCAGAAAAAAAAATCGCAATACCTATTTATCGGGTAACTATGGTATCAAAAATAGTGTTGGATGTACCCAAGTGATCAACCACCTGCACAGGTGTGACCTCCTTCCTTGGGTAATAGTCGTAACACCCTTTTTGTCACCCTGACTCTTAACCTAATTTCGGCCCGTCCCACCGATTAGCTAGTCTTCTGACTTAGTTAACGGCAAGTAGGGAGTCAATTTTTGTCAGTTAGAAAATTACTTTGTTCCTAATTACTAACTGACATTGGCTCATCCTTTATCATCCATTTCTTCCGGACGCGCCTGACGTCGTCGTCCATACCCTTAAAACTCAAGCCCTCTAGAACCATTCCAGTCACATATCGTGTGTAAATGTATCTTATGAATAAGGTGGTCCACGGTTTCATCCTCAATACTACAAAACACGCATAGAATGTTCTCCGTCCACCATTTTTTGACTAGATTGTGAGCCCTTAGATGTTACTTTTTGAGGACGAGCCAAACAAAAATATGAATTTTAATCGGCATATGAAATCTCTAAATTATTTTGATATAGTTATCCCTTAAATCTCTATCGCTTAGTACCAAATAAGTAGACTTAACGGTAAAAAATTATTTTGCATTCCAACGACGTACCACTCCATCGTTCCCTTGTCCCAACATAATTTCCTCCGGTAAATTCTTGAGTTCAAAAATACATCTATTTTCTGAATGCCCCTCCAAAACATAACCTCTCAAATTTTGCCTATATATCCAGCTGTTGCGATCAGTGCAATCGCAATTTTTTAGCTTTTTCCCCTCTGCTCCATTAAACACATCGGGGACAAAGATTGTAACGCCACTTTTTCGCACCATCTGTCATTTCATAAATTGATCATTTTTACATCTCCAAGCGTGTATATAATACCCCCTCTCCTCCTCCCGTTTGAAGATCTTTCTAAAACTGATAATATTCTTTCAGGTCGTCGAACGATCTTTTCTCCCACAACGGTCTCCTTTGCGAATAATACAACGTTCTAATGAATTTATTCCACTCAAACTTCCGCATAGTAAAGAACCTTCACTACCATTTAGTAATCGTTCATCACTGTTAGATCTATGATTTTTAATCCACCTTCATTTTTATTTCTACACACATTCATCACCGTTAAATCTATGCTCTAAAATTATTATATTATTGGTTACTAATTTTTTTTTTGTCATTCTTTATGGTATAATAAAATTGAATCAGAGTGTATCTTATGTAGTACAACAGTTACAATAAAAACTTAAGCAATACTACTCACACGTTCTATTTAGGGTGTATGATATACATTTTATTCATTTAAGGGTGAGATCTTCTTCACTAATCATATTGAAATGACTAACTAGTAAAAATTATTTCGTCCTAAAATAAATATGGTATAAAATATACACTTTACTTGAGGTGTACAAAAAGTTTTTTTTTTTTTTTCCGAAGTAACAGGCTCTAAATTAAAGGTTTTGATTCTGTTGTAGAAAAAACAATTTGGAAAAAATCATTCATCTATGGTTTTTTAAACTTTCTTGCATTTTTCCATAAATTTAGTTTTAATTTAATCACAGACTTTGCTAGATCTTCTTAATCAAACTCAAGCTGCGCTGCTTTTGTTCTAAAAAGGCCCCAAGCCATAAAAAAAAAATGATTTACATAAACATAAAATGACGAAGGTAATAAACCTTTTTATTGAAGCAAGTGATCCATTTTCTTAATGGACGATACAACTCAAATAAACTCCTTTTAATCTTTTGGAAGGATAACTCTGATAAAAAACAACTTCAAGGAAAATATGACTAAAATTAAAAAGCATTAAATGTAAAATAATTTTGTGAACTTTTATGATCTTATTATTCTTAATTACTGGCCTCATGTAATTGGCCAGTACACATCCCAAATTATCAGGTTAGGTCTCTGTCTCTTTCCTTAATAAATTAAATAATAAAATTAATATTTACGGTTAGAAAAAGTAGAAATTACTTTCGGTGAAATAAAAGCACTTTTTTTTTTTTTTTTTTTTTTTTTTGTGATGTAACGAGTGTCAGCGAATTTGTATTACTGATTTTAATATTATTTATTAAATTAGTGATGCTAATTATTAAATTTAAAAATTTTAAAAATATATAATTAATTTATTTGGATTATTGCCGCACTAATATTAATTATTATCTTCACACTTAATACAAGCCTTAAATCATTATATCCGAGGGGCCTTCTTCTTCTTCTCCTTCCTCGCTCCCTAAACCCTTCGCTCCAGAGGAGGCATCTCCCATGGCGATCAGAGAGGAACCCGTGGTGCTCATAACGGGGTGCTCCGAGGGGGGGATCGGATACGCCCTCGCGCGGGCGTTCGCGGCGGCGGGGTGCGCCGTGGTGGCGACGACCCGATCCCGGAGCTCCATGCGCAGCCTCGAGGGCGATCCCCGCTTCCTCCTCGTCGAGCTCGACGTGCTCTCCGACGAGAGCGTGCGAGGGGCCGTGGACGCCGCGCTCGAGCGGTTCGGGCGCGTCGACGTGCTCGTCAACAACGCCGGGGTTCACTTGGTCGCCCCCCTCGCCGAGGTCCCCATGGCCTCCTTCGACCACGTGTTCAAAACCAACGTATATGGTAAAGTTTCCTTTTTTTTTTTTTGAACTCTTTTTTTTCTGATGAAGAAGAGGTTCTAGATCTTAGATTCGGTTGTGTGTAGTTTTTGTTGTCTTGTATTAGGTAGTTTGTGTGTGTTGATTTCGACAGCCGCCACCTGTTTGATGATATTCCCGTGTCAATTTCTCGTGGTTTCGGGGATCGAATTGGCAACGCTGAACCCAAAATTGGTTCTTTGTATAAACGAAGAACTAGGGAAGGAACAAATTTGCTTTTGTCCATATCACTCGATTAATCTCTCTATCTCCTAGTATTTCTATTTCATAGTTTTAATACTGTTGGCTAGCTTGGAATACAACTCAGCATGATGATGAAAAGCATCTTCTTCTTTATTTCACTTTGATATTTTTATCTGCAATTTTTCTGCAGGCCCCGTGAGAAGTTTATTTGAGCCATTGTTCCCCGCATGATCTTTTGACTTGATAAATTTACTGTGACAAATTTAAGTTGTTTGTAAGTTGTTTGTATGATCTTTTTATCTGCGATTCTTCTGCAGGTCCTATGAAGTTAATTCAAGCTGTTGTTCCCCACATGATTGTGAGAAGAAAGGGTAAGATTGTGAATGTGGGAAGCATCGTTGCATTGGCCCCTGGACCGTGGGCAGGTGTTTACTCGGCATCCAAAGCTGCTGTTCATGCTTTAACTGATACTTTGAGGTCTCCTCTCAACATTCGTCAACTTCTCTTTGAATCATTTAATTGTTCTCGCCTTTATTCTGATAAGTGGGTTCGCACACAGTTAGTCCTAGCTGTGACAATGAATTCTCCTGTAAACAGCATGCAGTCGTATCTTGTGGGTAGTTATTTGCGTGCAACATAATCATGTGATTCAAATGAAAAACTATGCTGGGAAAAAGTTTGTATCACTATATTGGAGTTGGTCTCGAATCATGTTGTGATGTTCATTAACAATATTCTACTTGTAGCCTGTAATGTTAATACCGTGTACGCGACGTTGACAACATATATACAAGATTATTTCCTCATATATGTAATTTTTATATGATGAAATTCAGTTACATTTCTATGAAATTATGAGAAGATAAAAAGCCAGTGAGAAATCTGGAATTGCTTTTCATTTTTTGGTCTATAAACAAGTTTTTTGTTCTGAAAAATAACATTGAAGGCTGTCATTTTTGTGTTTTTTTTTCCCTTTCTTCTTTAATTGATTTTCCCTGCACACACACACACACACACACACACACACACACACAGCCACACAAAAAAAGCATCTCAATTCTGTAAGTGAAGGAGATGCGAAGTATCACATTCATGTTCCAATCTCCCTTTTTCTTTCATTCTTATACTGCAGTATTATTCGAATTCATAGATGAAACTTTACTCTCAACTCTAATACATCAAACATTCTCCTACTTTGCAGATTGGAGCTCCGGAGTTTTGGAATTAGTGTTATTAATGTCGCTCCTGGCGCTATTAAATCACACTTAGGAAATGCCTCCCTAGCCAACTATAGCAAGATGCCGGAGTGGAAGTTCTACAAGCCATTCGAGGCTGCTATCCGCGCCAGGGCCAATCTCTCTCAGGGCCTCAAGTCTACTCCGGCCGAAGAGTTCGCTAAGAAGACCGTTGCCTTAGTTCTCAAGGAGAACCCACCCGCGTGGTTCTCTTATGGACATCTATCGAATGTTCTCGCCGTTCTCTACTATCTCCCGCTCTCGATAAGAGATTACTTCTATCGGCGAGTTTTGAAATGTTGAAGAGAATGTTCCTTTTGTATAATTCAATGGCAGTTCATAACGTGTTAATTGTGGACAATAACTCTACTGTTTAATGTAGATCAACTACTTATTTTAGAAAAGTTATTTTTGATTATGAAAACATCACTGCGTGTTCCGTTTCTCTGTACTGAAACTATGAAATAAACCGAGGTCGGAGCATCTCCTGTGAATGGACTCTTTCCACTATTTGAGTCCCTGGTGTGCTTTTTGGTTCCTAATCTGTGCACAAATTTAAAGCAATTAACTATTCATACTATATCCCGCATCTCGATGAGAGAGAGAGAGAGAGAGGAGGGCGATAGAGTTCACGGGAGGGCGGTGGAGGGGGACTCCGGTGATAGAACTCACGGGTGTCCGCGGAAGGTAGATTCGTGCGGTCACGGGAGGGCGAAGAAGGGTGCATCGGGCGATCTCGGGAGTGCCAAGAAGAGCTGGCGAAGCGTTGTGAGCGCGGTCTGGAAACTGAGGGGACAGGCAAGGTGCTGCAACGTGGCTGATTCCGTGACGACGGGTACTGCGCTTGCCTCGCTGGGTAAGGTCAAGGACGGAGATTCGTCTCGGGTGCGGCGATCGAGGAAGCGCGGTTCCGAGCCGGCATGTATTGGCGCGTCTGTAGGCGTAGGGGGCGGTAGCAGAGTGGTGTGGGCGGACCAGGTGGGCAAACCCCTAGTCTTGTGTCGTCCCTTCACTGCTGCTAAGTCCTCTGAGGTGGACGACGGGACGGGAGCTGGTGAGGGTAAGGGTATGGGGGCTGACTGTGCGCCTCACGGGTCAGGGGAGGATGGGGGTGTACGCTCGTATAAAGAGGCCCTTTTGCGGCCGTCGAAGGTGGAGAACCTCTGTACTACCTCGGAGAGGAGAGCGAAGGGGGTGGCCCGGGTGGTTTCTCATGGGCGCTGGAGTCGGAGGCCGCGGGCGACTCTCTGCTTCAGGTGTTTAGCTTCGGACCACTGGGCCCGGGAGTGTAGGGACCCTGTGAGGTGCCTGTGGTGTCGAAGGCTTGGCCACTTCGCCCGAGTGTGCCCCGTGCGAGCACGATCCAAGATGCTTGGGAGGTACCCGAGCCGGCCGATCTCGGCGAAGGTTTTCATCCCTCTGTCTGAGGGGTTCTACATTCGTCAGCAACAAAGGACCCGGGCGGTCCTCGCGACTCCCCTGGGCGACGGCAATCTGGGTCACTACCCCCAGGGGTTGATCGCCAACGACCTTGCGGAGCGCTTCGGTGGGTACTCCAACGACTTCTTGGTCTCCAAATACAGAGAAAGAGACTTCGTCATTTTCCTCCCTCATTGGGCGCCGCCGGAGAGCCTAATCCGGAGAGATGGTATTCGTCTGGGGCACTGTCGTCTGAGATGTTCCGCCTGGAATCCCTGCAGGGATGCGGTCAGAGACCGCCTCACGTATAAAGTGTGGATTAGGCTGCATAACTTACCGTTCGAATGTTGGACGGAGTGCCGTGTGTCGGCAATTGTCGGAAGCTTCGGTAGATATCTGCGCTGTGACGATATCAGCCGGAACATTCAGGAATTCAACTTCTTCAAGTGCCAGATCGCCGTCGAAGACCCGACTGATATACCAGAGAACCTCATCCTCACCATGGGTGATCGGCTTCTGCCGGTTCGCGTGGCCATCGTCAGCACGGCCCCCTTCGGCGGCGACGACAGGGGCTTCCCTTTCGTGGGGGGGGGGGGGGTCCCGATGAGGGTGGAGATCAAACTGACCCAGAGGGGCGGGCGTTGGCGCGGAGGGTCGACCGGGCGGAGCAGGCGGCGGATGCTAGTGTCGCCGGCGCGGGCTCAAGCACTGCCCTCAGCGACTCGTGGGACTCGTCGGAGATCCGAGACCGGCGGCGGAGGGATCTTCAGGGAGGGGCGCGGCCCGAGGCACCGATGGGCGATCTGCCATCGCACGGCGGTGAGCGGAGGCCCTCGGGCCCAACTCCCGAGAGGTGGGGTGCGGGGGAACCATCCGTCCTTGGTCCTCGCGCGTTGACCGTCATGGATGGCTCCTCCCCCCAGGCTTCCATTGGCTTGGGGGAGCGGTCGCTGGTGGAGGGCCAGGGGGGCCTCGAGGTGTGCAGGGGGTTGATTTTCGGCAATTTTTCAAACGGGCTGTGCTTGGGTGGCAGGGGCGAGACGTTGGAGAGGGAATGGGGGAGTGTGAGGAAGGGCTTTCGCGCTTTTGTGCTGGTGTGTCTCTCTGTTCGGGGAGAGGGGGTGGGTTTGTTTTACCTAAAGAAGGGGTATGGGGGGTACTGTGGTCGGTGGGTGAAGTGGGACGTACGGCGGGACGCCTGGGGCCCGCGTGTACGGCTTCTGGAGGGGGTCTCGTGACCGAGGGGGTCTGCTGGAGGGGGCCTGCTGGAGGGGGCCTGGGGCCCGCGTGTTCGGCCGCTTCGGCGCCTGGTGCCTCGTTGCTTGCTGGGCCTAGGGCCGGGAGTTTGGCGGTGACGGCCCGTGGGCCCTTGCCTTTGAGGTTTGAGCGGGCCTGGTGCCCGAACTCTTTGCTTGGAGAGGGGGGCCCGCTACTTGGGCCAACCTGCGTGGTTTTCGGGGGCCCGCGGGCCTTTATTGTGGATGTGGGGTGGAGCCTCACCCTTTGGCTGTTCGGGCCTTGGGGTGGTGGGCCGCGGCCCACCGACGTGTTGGAGCGGGTTCTGGAGGGGGGTGGATCTCGGGGCGGAGCCGCGACATCTGTTCTGGTGCGACTGACAACGGAGGCCTCTCCTCCGCAGGGGCTGTGTTCTTGGACTACGCCGGCCTCGGCGGAGGCTTTGCTCGGCGGGGCCTATCGGGCCGAAGCCGGGGAGGCGGGCGGGGGTGGTGAGGTTCCTCCGCTCGCCGTTGACCTTGGCACTCCAGCGGCGGCGGGCTGGGGACACGTGTGTGAGGCAGTAGCGGGGGAAGCGGGCGGGGTTGGCGTGGAAGCACCGTTCGGCTACGACCTTGGCCCTCCCGCGGCGGCGGGCTGGGGACGTGCGGGGGACCTTGCAGATCCGGACGGTAAGGGGCTACTGCTCACTTGCGGCGGTGGCCCTTCCCCGACTAGGAAGAGCAAGCGACTTGCTGACCGCACGGTCTCTGGGCTTCTCACGCGAGCGATGGCACGCAAGAGTGCGCTAAGGGAAGGGGTGGATCTCTCTGGGACGTGTGTCCGGGCTGTGGCGGCTGCGGGAGGTTCTTGCTCGAGGGGCGTTGCTGCGCAACCCTCGCCGGATTTTTCCAGGATCAAGCGTTTGGGGGCCGACTACGGTATTGGTCTCTCCGACGACGACGCTCGGAGCTTCTGCAGTTTTGCGGGGGTGTAGCTCGGGTCCTCGATGCGGTCGGCGTGGGGGGGGGTGTCTTTCTGTTTTAATGCTTCGTGTCTGTAGTTGGAATGTTAGGGGGTTAAACGACCAGGGCAAAAGAAGCTTGGTCAAGTGTGTTGTAAATAAGCTTCAGAAGGCGGTCCTGTGCTTTCAGGAGTCTAAGTTGGGGTCTATCTCCAGGTCCTTCCTCCGCTCTTTTGCTGGCACGTCCTATGATAGGTGCCATTTTGTAAAGTCGGTAGGAGCGTCAGGGGGTATTGTGTCGTGTTGGAGTTCGAAGGAGTTTCTGTGTGATGGGGTGCTTGTCCGGAACTTCTCGCTTACTGTTCGCCTTAAGTTCATCAGTAATGGTACTTGTTTCTCTTTAACGAATGTTTACGGGCCACCCGCCTGGGACGGCAAAGATGAGTTCTGCCAGGAGCTGAAGGATCTTAAAAGAGAGTGTGTGGGTCCCTGGGTGATTTGCGGGGATTTCAATCTCACCCGAAATTGTACTGAAAGGAGAGGTAGGGCGGGGAGCGGACGGTTGATGGAGATGTTCTCAAACCTTATCTTCGAGTTAGAAATGATCGATCTTCCGATGGGGAACCAGAAGTTCACCTGGTCCAACTTGCAGCGTTCCCCGTCTATGGCAAGGCTTGACAGATTCCTGGTTTCCACTGAATGGGACCAGAAGTTCCCGCTCTCGAAGGTGACTGCGGTGCCTAGAATTATTTCGGATCACGCACCTATCCTTCTCTCGACGGGAGACAGGGTTCGCTCAAGGATGTTCAGATTCGAGGAAATGTGGCTGTCGCGTGCGGATTTCTGCGATCTGATCCCGATCTGGTGGAAGGAGATACCTGGAGTGGAGAATGGGGCAGTCTCGTTTAATGCGAAACTCCGACACTGTCGTAAGAGAATAAAAGAGTGGTGCCACTCTAGTTTTTACAGTATTGCGAATGAAAAGAAAGCGTGTATGGACGAGATCCAACATCTTGACTGTCTGGAAGAAGAGAGGGACCTGTCCCCACAACAATTTGAAAACAGGACTCTGCTGAGAGCCAAGCTGCAAGAGATCGTGCTCTCAGAGGAGTTGATGTGGAAAGCTCGATCCAGACAAAAGTGGGCCATAAGCGGTGATGGCAATACCAAGTTCTTTCATGCGATGGCGAATTCTAGAAGGCGTGCGAACGCCATAAATGAGGTCACGGAAAACGGCTTACTGCTCAATAGAGAGGAAGATAAAAGAGATCACTTCTACAGGTATTTTTCGGAGCTCTTCGGGCGGAATCGACCGGACTGTGAGAGGACGGGAGACTGGAGCGCCCTGTTTGGTACCAAAACTTTTCCCAACCCGTCCCAGCTGTCGCAGACCTTTTCAGAAGCGGAGGTGAGGACGGCGACCTTCCAGCTAGGTAGCGATAAAGCGCCGGGACCAGACGGCTTTAACCTACGGTTCTATCAGAAATTCTGGGGGACGATCAAGGACGATCTTATGATCATTTTCCGCGAACTGTATGAGGGCAGGCTAAAGATTGGGTCTTTGGACTACTCGTACATTTGCCTCATCCCAAAAAAAGAGGGTGCGGCGTCGGCTCAAGAGTTCAGACCGATCAGTCTTATCAACGGGGTGCCGAAGATTATCGCCAAGGTCCTTGCTAACAGGCTGGGGAAGGTAATGGACGAGGTCATCTCACCTGGCCAGGCGGCGTTCCTAAAGGGCAGATCAATCCTCGACTCCTTCGTCACGGTCAGTGAAATTATGTGCAGGTGCTTCAAAGAGGAAGCCAACTGTGTAGGGATTAAAGCCGACTTTGAGAAAGCCTACGACAGAGTAAGCTGGGTGTTCCTCAGGAAGGTTATGGGTTGGCTGGGGGCAGACCAGAAATGGTGTGGGTGGATTGACCTCTGTATAGGCAACGCCAAGGTAGCGGCGCTAGTCAACGGAGTTCCGACCAAATGGATTAAAACCCGGAGAGGCCTTCGTCAGGGTGATCCCCTAGCACCGTACCTCTTCCTGCTCGTGGTGGAAGGGCTGGCGAGAATGACGGACAAGGGAGCAGCCATTGGGCACATTCAAGGTGTCGGACCCAACGTGGCAGAGAAAGTAAGCCTGGTGCAATACGCAGATGATACATTTTTCTTCTGTGGAGCAAAGACTAGACAGGTCGCGAACCTCAGAGATATCTGGCAACTTTTTGAATGGGCCTCGGGCTTGAAGATCAATAGGGAGAAGACCGACGTTTTCTATACGGGTAACCGGGCGGGGCGGGGGGCGAGACTAGCTGGTATCCTCGGCTGTAAAGAGAGCTCGTTGCCTATCCGGTATCTTGGACTGCCACTCGCCACAGGACAACCCCGGAAGGAGGATTGGAGGGCAGTGGTGAGCAAGATCGAACAGCGTATTGAGGGGTGGCAAGCTAAATTACTTTCTCAAGGGGGTCGGCTAGTTCTGGTGAACTCGGTCCTGACCAATCTACCCTTGTATTACCTTTCGGTCTTTAAGGCCCCAAAATGGGTTATCCTCCGTATAGACTCCTTGAGACGGGCTTTCTTCTGGAAGGGATCGAAGGAGGTCAGGGGGGGGCACTGTAGAGTTAACTGGAAGACCGTTTGCAGAAGTAAGAAGGAAGGGGGTGTGGGTATACTTAACCTTCAAAGCATGAACCTAGCTCTACTTGCAAAATGGTGGTGGGTTTTGCTGACTAAACAGAAATGCTTGTGGAGAGAGCTCATCTTAGGGTCGTATTATCAGCGTAGGAGACCACTTAGGGAGGGCGCATCCTTTCGTCCAGCGTCCGTGTGGTGGAGGAATGTGCTTAAGACTAAGAGCCTCTTTAAGTGCGGTCTCCATTACGTCGTGGGGAATGGAACCCTGGTGGAGTTTTGGAACGACATCTGGATCGGACAAGCGCCACTAAGAGTCGCCTTCCCGTCTGTCTTTGACTCGGTCAATTCTAAAAGCTGTAGGGTTGCAAAGTGTTGGGGTGTGAGGGGATGGAGGTGGCGCAAGATCTTGGCGGGGCTCACACCTAGGGACTCGAGGGATGGGAGCCTAACCGCCTCACTAAGGGAGGAGTTGCGGAATTCCTACTTGCAGGAGCGGCCAGATGAGGTCAGATGGCGGTGGGATGCAAGTGGCAAGTTCAGTGTCAAATCTTTGTATAAGTTCTTGGAAAATGGAGGGGTGCCGGAGAGACGCTTCACTAACCTTTGGAAAACTAAGGTCCCCCTCAAGGTCAGGATTTTCGGATGGCTACTACTCAGGGACAGAACCCTTACGGCCGACAATCTTCTCAAAAGGGGATGGAGTGGGGACGGGAGGTGCCGCTTTTGTTTTCTAGAGATAGAAACGGGGGAGCACCTGTTCGCGACGTGTCTGTTTACTGTGGATATCCTGGCCGGTGTTCTTACCAATAGGGCGCTGTTGTCCGCACGGCTTACTCCGGTGGAGCTCTGGGAAACTCTTTCTTACAACAGGAGCGATCCCGGGAGAACAGAACTCGCTCTCCTCCTTACCTCTTGGTGGGTCCTTTGGCTGGAACGCAACCTACGTATCTTCGAAAACAAGACACAGACGCCGAGCCACCTGGTGACGAAGATCCGGGAGCTTGGAAGCCTCTGGAACTTCAGCGGCTACATCCAGTAGGCAGTGCCGGTGGTTTATCCCCCTGTTCGCTGTTTTCCCCTGTTCGCTGTTTGTCATCCATAGGACTTCTGTTTTTCCCGTTGGGTTTTTGTTTTATTTTACTGTTGTTTAACTGCTTTTCCCCTTTTCCGAGACCCTGCTGTCTTGCTCTCTTGCTAAATTCATTGTTCATTGAATGAAGCGGTAGCATGCTACCTTACTCTAAAAAAAAAAAAATTAACTATTCATACTTCATTGATACATAATTAACCTAACATGTTGTTAGCATTTACTTACTTAGGGTTTTGGACAAAGGTCGAGTTCTCCATAAATTTGGCTGATCAAAAAAATGAATGATGGAATCAACGTCCCTAGTGTAAATGACAAAGAACTTGATTGTTGATACTCGAGACCTGAGTTCGAAGCCTAATTGCTTCACATTTCCAGCTAAAGTTTATTTCAAAAATAAACGAAGCGGGTAACATGCTACCTTTCTCTCAAAAAATAAAAAAAAAGAATGATGAAGTGGAAGTGGAACTTATTTCATTTAACAATAGAAATCACCATTTGAACTGTGAGGACTTAAAATTCAAATTCACTTATTTTAATCAACCATCTAAAAATTTACATCGAGTTATTCATAGGAATTGGTAATAATTTTAAAAAATAATTTAAAAAACTTTTGATGATGTTAAATTATAAAGTTCGAATGCTAATTTATAGTCAAATTTTGAAAATTTGAAATCTAATGGACAGAAAATAATAAAGAAACATAAAAACAAAATTAGAAAAAAAAAAGTTCATGCTACTTCGCGACAGATCACCTCTTAGTTTCATGCTACTTCGCGAAATCACTATTGGAGGTAATGGTCCCAAACAAATCAGGAATACAGAGCGCCTCAACGCTTGTTAACCTTTGGGACTGGTCTGGACGAAACAACGGGGCTCTAGGGAAACGGATGCTTACAACCCTGGCAGCAATTTGGTGGAACGTCTGGTTAGAAAGAAACAGAAGATGTTTTAAAAATCAGAATCTGAATATTGGTGCCATTCTTGCGTTAGCTCGTTCCTGCCGCTCTAATTGGCTAAAGTTCTGCCCCTAGGGTTTTTTTTTTTTTTTTTTTCGGGCCCGACTGCTTGCTGCAGATATCGGCTGCCCAACTGCTGAGTTCACTCCTGCTATGAATGAAATGAAATCATGGACAGAAAATTTCTCTCAAAAAAAAAATTAGAAAAAAAAAAAAGAAAAAAAAAGGAAGTTGACAATGTCCAACGGATCAACGGTTCGGATTGCATAGCCGTTGCAATTAGAAAGAGAGCCCAATGGGCTGGTATATATGGACTCGCGGCCCACTGTCCCTCTTACAATTCGGGATGGGAAAAAAAGAAAAAAAAAGAAAAAAAAGAAAAGGGAAAATGAATCGAAAATTTTGAAAGAACGTAATGCTCCGAACATCGAAAACCCTAGCTGCGATTCTCGTTCCCGCGATCCCATTTCTAGGGCTTAGAGATTTCGCCGCGGCATCGACAGTGCGGGAGAGAGCACCCAGGTTCGTCTCTCACCCATGCGCTTCTAGGGTTTTCTTCGTTGTCGCATTTCTCGCGTCGAATTTCGTTTCCGAGACCATTTTTGATGATAATTCGAGGTAATTCGATCTAATCGCTCGATTTTAGGGCTTAAAAATCGATTATTGTAGTTATTTTGAGAAGTTGCAACTGTAATCGTGGAGTCTCGAGGGAGATTTCTTTGTGGAGCTCAAGGAAAGGGTGCTTGTTGCGCTTTGAGTTGGGATGAATAGCGTTTTCAGTGAGCAAATACTTGCGGATAAGCTCTCCAAGCTCAATAGCACTCAGCAATGCATCGAGAGTATCCTTTTCCCTATTTTTTTTTTCTTTTTTATATGCGTATTGTTATGATGTCTGGAGTATTCTTGGTTATTAAATTACTATCTAAAACCTAATCTTTGGTATGTTACCATACATTAAGCATGATTAGAGACAAATTTTGGCTTAAGTAGCCGTAGTACAGTTCCAAGAATGAAATAAAAATATAGTTTTAAGAATTAGACAAAATTTTCTTATAATGAATTTCCGGCAAAAATGAATAATGAAAGAAAAGTATCGAATGTCCTGACATATTGTGCGCTGGTGTCTTCTTAGCCTAATTATGTTTGCGTGTTATTACTAAGACGGGCCTTAACTCCGTTTTTGTGAATAGCTTTGTCGCATTGGTGTATTTTTCACCGAAAGAATGCGGAACAGGTTGTTAAAACATGGGATAAACAATTCCATAGTTCTGAAAAGGAGCGGAAGATTCCCTATTTATATCTTGCCAATGACATATTACAGAATAGCAGGCGTAATGGTACGGAATTCGTGGGTGAATTTTGGAAGGTTCTTCCAGCTGCACTTAAGGATGTCGTTGAGAGTGGTGATGATCACGGCAAGAATGTAGTATCTCGATTGGTGCGTACCATGAATATCTGATTACAGCAAGTGTTCTTGGCACCACTGTTATTCATTTCATAGCAAATATGGCTGATTCTTAAGTAAAGATGGTCGTTGTGATGGCCGTAAAATTTACAAATTGTTTTAGTATGATATTATTTGCATCATTACTAGCTAATGTATGCAATCTCGAGAAATTTTTTCAGAAGCTACTTGTGTTTGACCATTGAGATTGTAGTAATGGAACTGAGGTCAAGAATCATTGTTTGTGGCATTGTTTATGTTCAAGCTCTCTTGTACATGATGAGTGAAAAATTGAGAAACTCTTCTTATCAGATATTTACATCGGACCAGCTTGTGGAATTTTGTAGGTTAACATATGGGAAGAGAGAAGAGTTTTTGGTTCACGTGCTCGGGGCCTTAATGATTTGATGCTTGGAAATGAACCTTTACCTGCATTGGAATTGAACAAGAAACGCTCACGTAGTTCTGTGAAAATTATTAGAAAAGATTCACGTTCTATAAGAACTGTAAGCTTACCATTCTCTAACATCCCTTCTTTCACCTTTTTAAAGCTCATATCTGCCAACTTTTGTTTAAGGATTGATTAAATGAATGACCATTCTTCAACCAGAAACTATCTATTGGAGGAACACCGGAAAAAATTGTATCTGCATTCCACACTGTTCTACATGAACACGCCAACGAGGCCGTGGACTTAGACAAATCCAAGGCTGCTGTCCGCCGAGTTGAGAAGATGGCGAAAGACGTTGACACTGCCTGTAGTCAAGGTGATTTGAATTAGTCATCAGTTGTTATTCATTATATGCTTTTCCTCATTCCTAAAGGCTGTTATGTATATGCTGGATATTTCATTTCAAAATGGTTGGCATATTCTGAATGCATTATCCGGTTTTTAGTTGGGGACCCTCGCAGGGAGACGTTGGCAAATGAGTTACAGGAAGAGGAGGCTGTTTTGAAACATTGCTTTGAAAAGCTTAAAGTAGTTGAAGCGAATAGGGCTTCCCTTGTTTCTCAGTTGAAGGAAGCGTTACATGAACAGGTTTCACTTTGTTACTTTAATATTCTTTATCACAGTGCTTGTTGCAGATTTTGAGCCCATCAATGCAGATGAATACAACATCTGGGTTTTCTGTGAGAACTTCTATATTTATATTTTATTGATAGAATTGGTTTACTCATAAGGTTAAGTTTTTCAGGAATCTGAACTGGAGAAGGTTCGGACTCAATTACAGGTATGATGCATATTAAATCTCGATCATTTCTTTTGGATGCTAAAACAAGTTGTTTGGTGATAACCTGTAACATATGGGTATTTTCCTTTGTAATTGGTACCTATGAGTTTCATTTTACTCCATTACATAGTCATAAACGTGATTTTTCTGGGCACTGTATTCCAGCTAGGAGATTATTTCTCATATTCTGAGAAATGATTTAAATGATGCGTACTTTATGCAGTTATTGTCTTCTTTTCATGCTTCCATCAATTTATTATAACATGCTCCTTGAGTTCAACATCGGAGATGTGCTGAACCGTAAATTCATGCATCCAAACAGGCAGTTTTTTTAGTACTTTTCCCTCTATTGGGAGGTCTAAGCACTCCTTCTACGGAATGTCTTACTTATAATCTTGTAATTCATGACAGCTGGCTCAGGGAATGATAGGTGAAACCGCTAACATGCGAATGCGGCTCAACAATGAGTCAATAGTGACTTCCACAAAGCCGCCCTCTTCATCTGAAGCGGCCAAACAACATGCAAACGGGCCATCATCGTCCTATCCGCCATCTAAGAAGAAAAGTTCGGCTACTGCTGCTGAGGTCGCCGATCGTCTCGCAGCCTCCATGCACTCCCAGCAGATCATGACGTCAGTCCTCTCCTCCTTCGCCTTTGAGGAAGCCAAGAATGCCGGCCTGACTCCTTCCACCAATTCATCCAACTTGGTCTCTGATGCCCCTTTGGAAAGCAAGACAAAAATCCAAGAAAACAGCTTACAACTCTCAAATTCTGCCTCCACTCCTTTTGTTCCCGTCCAGCCGGTGGTTGTTTCTTCGACCATACATCAGCCACAGAGTCAGTTCAATCTCTTCCCATCTCCAGCACAGCAGTTTATGCAGCAACCCGGAGGAGGGGTTTTAATCGGTATGCCGTACACTTACAATACCTTAACTCCGCCACCGCCGCCTCTGCCGCCTCCCGGGATGATTGGCCTTGCAAGGCCTGGAACATTAATTCAGCAGCCGCCGGTGGCGCCACCACCACCCCAGCCACTGGTGGTGAATCAGCAACAGATGGCGGTCACTCAGCAGCTAATGCCAATGAACCAACAGGGGGCACAGTTCACCGCTCTTCAGCATCCTGCTATGCCCAGTTTTAGGCCCCTGCAACCGCCAGGCATGGGATTCTACCATCCTCAGATACAATGATAAAGTGATGGTTTTCTTCTCTTCTGTTGTGCTCCGTAGTTTTGAATTGTTAAAGGCGATCTGTTGTAACCTGGAAGTATACTGGATTTGGGATTCTTCTTTTTGAAATATATGCAGGATGAGCTCAATGGAAAGACTGAAGAACGCCCCTGATACTGAAGAAAAAAGTGCTACAGAAGCATATAGAGTACTTTGGTGTCTGACTTTCAGTTTCAAAACTGAATCAGAATCCTTCATCAGTCATCACATGTACGAGCTGGTAAATTTGCCGGCTTTCCATGCTCTGAGATTACGTAAGAAATGCAGCTGCCGCAATCTTAATTTGATTTCTAAATCATATTTAGGATCAATTTTGTGTAGCTTTATCAGAAACTAACCTTTCACCTCAACTTGTATTGATGACTTTTTGAATTGACCACACCTCTTCGAAATGCTTGCTTCGTTTTTTTCTTCCCATCTCAAAGAACTAATATTTTGGTAACAATTTGTTTGTGGTCATCATGCTACATCTAAGTCACTATTGTGTCATTGTTTTCTTTAATTCATTTTTTCGAACACAAGTTTCGTGCGGCAGAGCACGTACACACACACACACACAAAGAACTAGGGTACTGAAGGAGGATTTAGCTTCTGTTAAAATTCGATCGATTGATCCATCACCATCCAAATTATTGGGTTAAGTGGCATTATCTCGATGCAGTTATTCAACGAGAGCCGAATTATCTCAATGGGCCGTTCGCACGACGTGAACCCGCACCGGCTTCGTTCCTTTAAGATTGGGCCGGTCCGGACTACTTTATGGGCCGACATCACAAGGCTCTCTCTTTAGATTTCATTTCAGCCCTTTTTTTTCCCTCACTCGACGAGGGTTTTGGTCCCAGCTCCTCCTCCCCTCCCGTCCCCTACCCTCCGTTTCCTCAAGCAGGAAACATTCGCTCACTCGTTAGATCTTCGCCATGTTCACCAGGTTCCTATTATTTGAGTTTCATATATGATTCCTCTCCTCGTCTCTTCGTTCACCTTGTTGTTGTTACTTTTATCTTTTATCATCTTTCGCTGTTATTGCAGGTGCATTTGCGATCTCTCCTCGGGCCGATCCCTTCGGAGGATCCCTCGGCCGATCGCAGCTCAGGCGAGTAGAGTACTCTCGTTCCCCATCAGTTTTTCAGTTTTGTAGCTTTGGTTTTAATTTTTGAATCCTCGGTGGATGACAAAAAAGATTATGCCCTAATTTCCTTTTATTCTTCTTCTTATTATTTTTTAATTTTCGAGATATGGCTAGTAATAAATGATGTTCTTCATGACGAGGCAGATGCCGTTCCTACGAACGTCGAGAAGCGAGTTCTCGAATGCTCCTAATCAGAATCCGTCTCGAAAAACTGCCCCCGCGGAAGAAACTCCTAATGCAAGAAGCTATGTGTCGAAGATTGTTCTCGGTAGTGTAGTTGTCGGTGCCGCCGCAACGGCGGCTTACCAAGCTGGCTTTATAGACCTTAAGGTTAAGGACGGAAAATCTACTGTCGGTATTGCTGATCAAAGTGCTATCAAAATGCCGGAGAATCTGGAAAATACTGCTCCACAAGATGTTGTTATGATCGATGGAAAACAAAGCACGCTGGGGCCAGAAACAGAAACTGTGGAGATTTACAATGAGTTGCATCCTCCTAAGGATCTTGAGGTCAACGAAGAGGTTGTTTCGGAGATAGCACCTCCGCAAGAGGAGCCTGCACCTGCCGAAGAAAAAGAACCGGAAACCCTTCCTCAGGAGACTCTTCAAGTCCCGGATGATCAAACAAGTGTTTCTAATCTGTTATCTGAAAGCAGCCCGAACGTAGATAGCAAAGAACTGTATGTGGAAGAAAAGGCGATCGCTGGAACCTCTAATGAAAGCGAAGGAATTGACAGCTCAATTATTGTTTCAGGAGAATCTGGTGTGCTGGAAGCTGCTTCTCATCATGATAGGCATATGGAATTGCCGAAGGTATGAGCTTATTTAGTTCTTGATTCTCATTTAGATATATATTCTCATGATTCTTTTTCCTTTGGTTATTTTGTAGTGGCATAACAAGTCCATGCTGCATAGTTTTCTATTTCTCAGATTTCATACATTGTAGATGAGTCATGTAACATGCAGATTTCAACCTTGGCCTACTGCAAGAAGATGTTTTCCTACTTACAATTTATCTTACGATGATATTGAATGATACTTGCAACTGTTATACCTCTGAGTTTCCTTGTACTATGAATCAATGCAAAACGGCCCCAATCATAGAATGCTAAAGTTTAGATCATTGATGTTAGTTGAATATTTTAAGTGAAGATAAAAGCAAAATGAAAAAAAGGAAAAAGAAGAAAGGTATAGTGAAATAAGATGTGTGAAATGAACGTAATCTAGTCTATCAATTTGAGGGAGCAATGGCATGTGACTTCATTTGGGTTCAAATTAAGTACCTGTATTTAGAAAATGCTACTTAGTTTACTTGTGGGATAAGAGATCATCTTTTCTTGGTTTGGAAGAACAGTGTCACTATTGCAATTTGCTATATGAAGTGATCGATCTAATTCTTTTTGCAGGATCTGCGAGATGCTGAAACAGTAGCACCAAAGTCCCTCTCTGAATCGTACTCTCTACATGATGAAGGAAAGCCTGAAGTTTCAATGAAAGGCGAGAGTGCTGATGCTGTAGCAGCCTTTTCTAGTAATAAAGAGGTTATTTGATGGCAAGAACTTGGCAAAGTCATGCCAATGTCTTTTTTTGTTTTTTCCAATACTAGCAAAATATTAAATATTTTGTTTTTCAACTAATTTTTGCATACTTTATGTTGGAAAATGTAGGCTTCAGTTGCTAAGGAGGATACTCCAGTTGACGAGAAAGTATCTGATGATGGGAGAATACTACTTGATCTTATAGATGCTATTCATGCTGCTGAAAGAAAGCAAGCTGAATTAGATGCTTACAAGTTTTCTGAAGAGAAAAGGATGTTGAAGGTTTGCTCTGTTGTGTAACTTAATCTGTCTTCCATTTAACTTCTTTGTCTTTATGCATGCATTTGTGATTTTTTCACCCCTAGTAAATACCACATATGCTAGAGAGGAGAGAGTCGTGATAAGCAGGTATCAAGCTACTCATTATTCCTTTTTTTTTCTGTTCTGCTTCAGGAGAAATATGAAAAGGAACTGAAGGATGCAAGGGCTAGGGAACTTATGTTTGCTGAAGAGGTCGCCATTTTGGAGAAGGTTTCTGTCATACATGAATTTGTTGTGATAAGCTAATTTATTTTACAATTTTGAGTCTTTAAACGTTTTTTCATTATTTTTCTTCTGCTGATTATACTGTATGTACAGTTGTTTTGTTAAACTTGTCAAGCACCTAGTTTAAGTTTAATTATATCTGCAACAGTAGTAGTATCGCTTGACCCAGTGTTGTAGCAATATGTTTCTAGTCTGAGCTTCATTTCTGTTGTTTTGGTTTGCTGTTATTTGATAGATTTATAACTCATTTTGTTTTATTCTATATGCAAATAAGTTTCCATCAAGTGCCCAAGTTTTACTGCATTAGTTGTATTTTCTTTGGGATGCTTCTGTTGATTTGCTTGCTGGATGATTGCTTTTGATGAATAGTTTATTAGTTACTGGGATGAATGTTCGGTGTAAATGGATTATAAGATTGTGCAATTGGTTTTACATGCATCTTTACAAAGTCATCTGTGCACGTGTCCAATGTTAATGGATGATTCTTCACTTTAGTAAATCTCCTTATGGTGGGAATTATTTCAGTATTTTTCAACTTTCAAGCTATGGAGCACTTTTAAGTCTTGAGCATACTTGAACCAAATGCGTGAATGAAGATATCATTTACACGTACCTTTCATGTGATAATTTTGTAGTGAAGCTTTAGTGCTCTTATTGCTGTTAGGTTAGGAACTACTGCAACACACTACTTAATGATCAAGTATCTATACCTTACGGTAGAATCCTTATCACTGGTTTATTTCAGGAGTTAAAGAAAGATAAGGTGAAGACAGCCACTGCCATTAAGACACTTCAAGAAAAAGCAGAACAAAATCTTCGAGAGGAACTGAAACGTAAGGTTAGTGCTTCTAGCTTCTGCTAACATCTGTTCAATAGGCCCTCTATGCTAGCCACTTCACTTAAATAATTAATTTCTATCACACCCTGCTCTCAGGATGAGGAAACTGGAGAGCAGCTTGAGAAAGTTCAGGAGTTGGCGAAAGCTGAACTATCTGGAGCTATTGCAAAGGAGAAAGCAGCCCAGATTGAGAGGATTGCCGAAGCCAATCTTAATGTATGAAATATGTTGTCCCACCTTAACATGTACTTTTCTCCATTGTTACCATCTGTGAGCAAGCATCTCCTGCTAGTTTATATCTGGAATTGCCATTATTGAAGATAGTCTTTTGATGATTCCTTGGTTTGTATCATCTTCTAGATCAATGCCTTGTGCATGGCATTTTATGCAAGATCTGAAGAAGCCCGCCAGAGTCATTCCGTTCACAAGCTTGCCTTGGTGGGTTGTACATCACTTTGTGCTCTCTAACTCGACCCAATAGTGTCCTGTAGCTTTATATACATATTACTAATTTGGGAGTAACACTTTAATAGAAATGTCCTCTGTATTTGGATCTTGCAGGGAACACTTGCCCTGGAAGAAGCTCTGTCGAAAGGGCTACCAGTTCGAGCAGAGGTAGATTCATTGCGCAAATCTCTTGAAGGTATTGATAAAGATTCGCTGCTAGAACTTGCACTTTCAACCCTACCAGAACAAGTACTGGACGATGGAACAGACACCCAAATGAAGCTGAATCGAAAGGCAAGTTGTTGGCCATGTTGATGATGGGTTAGCATGCCTTCTTTTTTCCCGTACTTAATACAGTAATAACAATGATAAATATGTTTTCGTTTTTTTTCACTGAGTTCATGTTTTGCCGCATTATTTTAGCTTCCTGTTTCTTATTATAAATGGCAGTATTTTGAACGTCCTTTTCAAATACTGTTTCACTGTGAGTTCTATGTTTGCAGTTCAACTCCTTGAAAGGAACTCTTAGGCATTTTAGCCTCATACCGGTTGGCGGCGGCGGCATCTTCGCTCATGCTGTAGCTCACATAACTTCTTCTATTAAGGTAAATGAAGCGAAGCAGAGCCACAATCTGTGTTACAGGCTAAGTCGTTTGTTTTTTCCATT
Source organism: Tillandsia fasciculata (assembly GCA_029168755.2). Taxonomy (NCBI): domain Eukaryota; kingdom Viridiplantae; phylum Streptophyta; class Magnoliopsida; order Poales; family Bromeliaceae; genus Tillandsia; species Tillandsia fasciculata. The sequence goes on along the minus strand of CM054933.1, from coordinate 25,898,116 downwards.
AGGCAGAGGCTGCTAGTGGAAAACAATCAAAAGTCGAATCTTACTTGCAATTCAAATTCTTCACATGATTTTTCAGATGAAAGAGGATCAATCCGGAGACGGCATTGAGTCGGTCATCGCGAGAGTGGAGAACTTTCTGTTAGATGGGAAATTGGCAGAGGCAGCAGAGGCTTTGGAAGAAGGGGTACACGGAAGCGAAGCCGAGGAAGTCATAGTCGAGTGGGTGATGCGGGCGAGGAGTCGGGCGATAGCCGAGCAAACTCTCGCTCTTCTTCAATCATACGCCGCATCTATTACCTTCTCTTAGTTCTATTTTGCATCAATAGAAGAGGATTTGGTTCTTTCTATATCATTCCAGGCTCTCATATAGCAGGTACTCTTTTGTTACAATAACTTGTCAATTCACCTCTCTGTTTGTTGACTGTGCATATACTGTAAACTAACGGCTCTTGCGTGTTGAGCTAATAAATTTTTGTTGTGTGTAAATTGTAATCTGCGGCGCTTCTTGGCCAGTCGGGATGTTTTGGATTTAACATAGATTTGGACAGTTCGATTGCTTCGAATTGATCCCACCTTTATTGTTCATCTTTACCTCCTTCAGCCTATGTAAATTTATCCGTCTAATTTACAACTAACAATTTCAAACTTATGTGTCCTGCATTTTAGAGAGAACTCATATTTATTGTTTTGGAATTATTGCTTGTATACGTACTGTAATAAGAAACTGCGACAACAGGGAGAGCGTGAGGGATAAACCACTCAGTGCAGCAGCGTAACCGAAAGTGGTAAACCGGTAAAGTAACTAACACCCAGCAGCACTCCGCACCCAAACAGGGGAATACGAAAAGACGTTGCAGCGAACAAGCGGACAAAACCCCACCTCCCCTTCACGCGCCACGTCGACTCGGGACCAGCCACGTGGCCGCCCATCCCCGTTCCACCACCACCACCACCCTGTTCCCCTCTCTCTCTCTCTCTCTCTCTCTCTCTCTCTCTCTCCTCCCGGGAAGAGCAGCGACGCCGCACTCGTCTCTCCCCACCCCGGGTCCGGGACCAAGGGACGCGTCCAACGAGACCCATACTTTGACCAGACAATCTGGTTCGTCCAAGGAGTGGGGACCACTGACATAAGCTGATATGATTAGCTCTCGGGAGAGGTGAGATTCTCCGGTTCCCCTTCTGTTACAGAAAAGCCCTTTTATTCTCTTGTATTTTGACTTCAGTCCTCTTTTTTGGAAGTTGGAGTTTTCTCGAATCTCAAAACACGTCGCCGTTGGCGTCGCGATAACGGCCAACGGCCAACGGCCAACGGCTAACCCCTGTTGTTTAAAAACAGCGTAAGGGGGCTCTCTGCAAATATTGACGTTACGGTGGGCTTGTGCGTAAAACTCAACTCAAAAAGCTTCTTTTTTTTTTTTCCCGTTATCCCCGAGTCCAAGAGAGAGAAAGAGTGTGTGTGTGTGGAAAGAAACAAAAGAAAAGCGCTCTCACTCTCGCTCTGGGCACTGCGCGCTCCAAGCCCCCCCGACCCACTGAGACTTGGAACGAAACCCTAGATCTCGACCCGGCCCCCTCCTCCCCTCTCGCCCCTAAAACCCTAACCCTAGAGCTCTACACTCCGCTCCGTTCAAGGGCCCTGTCTCCGTCGCTTCCGATCTCCGCCTGCGGCGGATCACACGGCGTTCGCCGGCTCCCGCACTCGTAGATCGGAGCCTCGCATTCTCCCCGCACTTTGGATCTGAGGTCGCCATGACGCCGTTCTCCTTCCTCGCCATGGTCGTGGCGCTGAGCGCGCTCCCGTGGTGCTCTCGTTCGCTCACCTTGTCCTCGAGATTGGTACACCGGTTCTCAGACGAGGCACGCGCCGCCGCAGCCGCCGCCGCGGCGGCGGCGTCGTCTCCGGGAGAAGGGAGGTGGCCGAGCCGGAGGAGCGCGGAGTACTTCGATGTCTTGGCGAGGAGCGACCTTGCGCGGCAGAAGCGGCGCCTCGGGGGCCGGCACCAGATGCTGTACCCTTCCGAGGGGAGTCAAACCTTTTCGCTGGGGAACGACTTCGGATGGTGCGTCGATTCGATCCCTTTATTGCCTTGGCTTGTTTGTCCTATGCATTTTAATTCGTATTTGTTGTATTGCACTTATATGGTAATTAATGAAGTAAGAGAGAGAGAGAGAGAGAGAGAGAGAGAGAGAGAGAGAGAGAGTGGTACTCTTGTGTAGGGGAAAAGCACCTCCTTTCCTGAGTTAATTTATCTTGTGTAATTGGCTTGGGAAATTTCTATGAGATGTTGCTGTATTTCGTACTGGGATGGGTTAGGTTTCACAGCATTTGTGTTTTCTATTGGCCTATTTGGCTGGATGGAGCTGTTTAGAACTGCTGTTCAGTAGTGTTTTTTAAGTGAAAAAACCTCTATTTAGTAGTAGCATCTTCAACATTTCACCATTTCAGCCAAGAGAGCAATATATTCAAGTTGGAGATTCTTTTTGGGCCTCTAGAAACTCGTTTCTGTTTCCCACTCAAGCGAGAAAAGCTTCAGATTTTTTTTATTTTAAGGCTAGTTTCAATTGGGGAAGCTGTTTCTGGTGCCGTGCCAAACTTTTACTAGTAATGTCTGATGAGCCAAAACAGGGGAGTTCTCATTTTTTACAATTTCTGCAATTAATAAGCAAAGTTAGGTTGTCTTAGCTGCTAGTGTTATCTTAGCAGTTGCTCATTTTATACGAATTTTTTCCCTAATAATGCCAAGTATCATTAGATCTGCGTCATCTTCTATTTTAGTACACCGGTTATCTAAGCTATTTACTCATTATCTTGTCTGGTTGTATAATTTGTTATTTATGGTTTCGCATATTTTACATTCCTCTATATTTGATCGTTTTATCTGTTGCCAAATGCCAAACTTGTGTTTAGTACTGATGATGATGTTTTTTTTTTTTTTTTTTTTTTTTTTTTTTTTTTTTTTTTTGTGAGCAACACGAGAATTGTCAACCTAACTCTTATATGTGATGTTCATATGGACAGGTTACACTACACATGGATTGATATTGGGACACCCAATGTGTCCTTTCTTGTTGCATTGGATGCTGGAAGTGACCTGCTTTGGGTCCCCTGTGATTGTATTCAATGTGCTCCTTTGTCTGGCTATCATAGTAGTTTGGTATGCTGAATTTTACAGCTCTAGCTCTCTAATCCTATTGTTGGTAATCATTCCATATAACATTTGTGCTTGTAAGGATGCATGTTGTTGTTCATAATCATGGGTATTGTGCATGCATATCTGCTGGTATGGTCATCTATCTTGTGTATGCAGGCTGCCGGATTCTGTGTTACCGCATGTATATGTACGGAATTGAATTCATGCTGACTGTTTATCTTTCTATGCATGTATATTTTCATTAAATTTTTTCTTTCTTGTCAAATCAAATCTAGTTGCATGCTGTCTGGATTAGTGTAATCACGTGAGGAGTTTTGCCCTAAACAGAAAAAGAGGAGGGTGTTCTGCTAACATTTCACAGCAGTTTTATCACTTATTTCCGATGATTGATTGGCAGGTGCTCCCTGGTATATGGAGCATCTATTATGCAGGATAAAGATCTTGGCATGTACAGCCCAGCTGAATCGAGAACTAGCAGGCATCTGCCATGCAGCCACGAACTGTGTCAACTGGGCCCAAGCTGCAAAAGCCCAAAGCAACCTTGCCCGTATAATATAAACTACTATTCAGAAAATACATCGAGTTCAGGGTTGCTAGTTGAGGATACACTATACTTGGCCTCCAGTGACGGCCAAACATCAGAACAAGCTTCAGTTATCATAGGGTGAGTCTATAGTATACTGTCAGATATTTTCTTTAACGAGTACTGTATTGAAAGTCATACAAATGTTGGTTGCAGCTGCGGAAGGAGGCAAAGTGGTGGTTATTTGGATGGAGTTGCTCCAGACGGGCTTCTTGGTTTGGGATTTGGGGATATATCGGTTCCAAGCTTCCTTGCACGGGCTGGATTAGTACGGGATTCTTTTTCAATGTGCTTTCAGGAGGATGATTCTGGAAAAATCTTCTTTGGGGACCAAGGTGTCTCTACACAACAATCTACTCCTTTCGTTCCTTCGAATGGAAAATAGTAAGTGCTTTGGAAAATACAATTTCTTGTATTGATGGACTGTCATTACAATATGTTTTGATTGCCTTATATTTAAGGACGCAATTGTTTGCTTCTTTTTTGTGCTCTTCCCATTTGTAAGAATTTTATCAATTTTTTTATTCAATTAATCTTTCTAGGTACCAATAACTTTGTCAGGATTTCTCCTGCTTATTGCTTTTGATTTGCTTATAGTTTGTAGCATGATCTTAAACAACATCACTTAATTGGAGGCTGTTTTATAGTCTTCACCTGATATACTGCGCTAGTGCTTTATTTATCTCTTTGTGCATGAATGTTCTGTATAATCCTTCCTGCAAACTCTTATTGTAGTCTTTTGTACGGTTCAGCATTACTTATATCATTGAGGTGGAGAGATTTTGTATTGGTGCTAAGTGTGTTGGAGAGACAAGCATGCAAGCACTAGTTGATAGTGGGTCGTCATTCACATATCTTCCAAATGATGCCTACAACAGAGTCACCCTGGAGGTACTTCTTTTAGTCCCTGATTTTTTTTTTTTTGCCCCCTTTCTCCTGTGTGTGAATGTAGACATCGAGTTACCTTTATTTTTTTTAGTTTGACAGGCAAGTTAACTATTCAAAGCATCCCTTTGATGGATTTCCATGGGAGTACTGCTACAAAGCCAGGTAAACCTATATATCATTCAAAGGAAAATTTGCTGTGCTTTATCTTAGTGTTTTTACCTCTGTTGCTTCTATACGTGCAGTCCTCTTGAATTACCTGAGATTCCAACTGTGACGCTTATGTTTGCTGTGAACAAGAGCTTCGTGGTTACCAATCCTGTTTTTCTTATTTATGGCAAAGAGGTATGCCATACATTTAATCTTCTGTTGTAGGAAAGTGCACGAATCAAAAGATGTGGCTTCTCCTTGGATGCTATTGTTAATCATTTTATCAGTTTCAGTTGTCAAATAAGTTATTATATACCCAAATCTTTTGTTATTTGCTATTAGATGATCATCCTATAGGGGGAAATCATCCTATAGGAGGATCTGTCATTTCTTGCAAGATGTCCGAAGATCTAATGATTGTAAGAATGGTGAAATTTTGTAATCAAACCTTCTAACTGTAGTGAATCTATGCTTCACTGCTATCTGGACTGTCTTAACATTAGCCTTCAATAATTCAGTAGGCATGAATTATTTGATTAAATTGTATAAGAAATTTGTGTTATTACAGGGAGAGCTTACTGGATTTTGCCTAGCTCTACAGTCATCAGAAGAAAATCTGGCGACTATTGGGCGTGAGCATCCCCGCGCTATCCTAACCGTATCACTTCTTTTCCTAGTCTTTTATTGTGTTTGCTCCTTTATTATTCAGAACTCAATTGTGAATGCAGAAAATTTCATGACGGGATATCATATGGTCTTTGATAGAGAAAATTCGAAGCTAGGATGGTCACGATCTGATTGTAAGTTATTCTGTTAACCTCATTAATGTCAGTTTGCAAGCTATCCAGTACTGCTGCAATGATTTAAACTGCCTGTTTTGGAATTATAGACCACATTCTGTGTAGCGTTCTTTGATTATCTTTGATCAGCGTATTAATTGGCTATAACTAGAATAACTTGTTCCCTAAATAAATCATCATGCCTTCCTCATGAAGTGCATTGACTACATAATGTGCTATTATGGCTTATCAATTTCTACATTAAATACAGGTCGTGATATTGACACTAGCATCCCTTTAACGCCGCCACCCCATAACCGGCCCGAAAACCCTTTGCCGACAAATGAACAGCAGAGCAACCCCAACGGACACGCTGTTGCCCCTGCGGTAGCCGGGAAGGCGCCCAACACTACGGACTCATCATCAGCTTCGCCTTCAAAGGTGGTTGCACATTTCTGTTTGTTTCTGCTACTGACTCAATTTGCCGTCATTTTTGTAGGATAAATTGTCTTGGATAAATACTTTCCCTATATAAATAGGCTGTAAATCCTAGGTTTTTCTTTAGGAGGGTTTTTTTGTTTTTCTCTCTTCATCCAGTGGGCTCCTTTTGTCATTATTTGATGTAATGGGGTGTCTCTACTAATCTTTTCTAATCCTTTTTTTTTAAAAACTTTTTATCTTCTTTCTAGTCCTTTCACATCTACTAAGAAGGTTCCATACCAGTCTCTTTTATTGTGCTGAAGATATGCTTATAGTTTATTAAACGTTCAAATCATGATAGATAACAACATGTTCTTTTTCGGGAGAGCTAAATTAAGTTGGAGACGAGTGGAGAATTCGCGTATGGGCCCAGGTTCATGAGTCCTTATGTGTCTGTAAATGAGGGTTTGTGATTTGATGGCAACTTAATTGTGCCAGCACTAGGTTAACAAAATAAACTGATAGTGTGTTTTGTTTACGTGATTTAATGCCGATTCTCATATATTATACCATTTGACTTGTTGGGAAAATTTATTATGGATTCTCATAGGTGAACTTTGAAAGGGCGCATTTGAGTAAATTACTATAATGCATGTATGAGTTTGATTGAACCTATGAGTGACATTTGATTTTTTTCCCAAAATACAGCGAGTGTGGGTTACCAAAATATTGCATTCAAAAATTGCGTGTTGAATTTCACTTTCAGTAATTTCTTGAGATTCTCTCTTGACCTTTCTCCACTTTACAAATCTCAGCTTATCACTCGTATGCATCTGCTACCTATTTCTAGTATCTACTTTTTAAATCATTGTTCTTTCAAAGGGATTTGTTAGTGACCCTCCAGAGTTCCTCCCTAGTCCCATTTCTCTCCTCATAACTTTTCAAAGAAAAGTGTTCCTACCAAATAGTAGGCGGGAGAAAATGTAGCCCATGACTAAATGTAGTGGATCAATGATTTTGCATAGGCATGATTAGTGTGTGCTGTGCCCACCACCACCAACCTCTCTCTCTCTCTCTCTCTCACACATGATGCACCATATCTCCTTTGCAAAAGAGGAGCTACCACCATTCTCATTCCTTTAGATTTATGCTTTCAATGTCTGTTGAAATCTCTCTACCCTTATTGAGTAAAATAAGATTCACTTTCCATAGTGGTAGGTCATGGAATGAGAGAATACATGAGGTTTTGAGGACCCCCCACATGCCCTCCCTGCATGTGTCTAGTCTCTCTCTCTCTATTTCATTTTTATACTTAAGACTGGGTGAAGTCCACATTGGGTGCTCAATGATTGGTTCATAAATGCCCTGTGTTTGGTATGAGGTCTTTGTTCTAACTTTGTGCCTTGTGTCCTCTATTCTTTTCATCTATACTTAATTTGCTTTTTATAAACTCCCTTTTGATTTCTTTTATTTATGGTTGATGTTTTTTAACCCACTCTTTCTCCCTGTTGACCACCCCACTTAATGAGCAGATTCTTTACACACTGAACTCTTGGTCCTGTTCTTCAGAGAACTTTCAATTTATTGCAAGGTAGCCAACAATATAAATGGTTGCTTCATATTTTAATTAATGAATGCAGCAGATATTTCCCAGTACTCTTGCAAAAAACAAACAATACACATTTATTTTTTATTGAATATTAATTATATTTCAACTACCCCTGGGCCAATTATTTATATACCTCTGAAAAGTTCTTAAGTTTTTCTTATTTTTTATTTTTTTTAGAAGTCTAATATTAAAAATATATTTTTAACGTTTTATGTGCTTTCAAATATATTTTTAGAATTAGATTTTTTTAGTGAGTTATTAAGTAACAGTCGTTATTTCTGTAAAATTATTATTTTGCCTTTTTAAATGTATCCTTCTATCGTCATCAATTTTTCTGATTTATTCTTAAGTTAGAGACAACTGAAGTCTTTTCAAATATATCCTTTTATTGTTACCAACCTTTCTTATTTGCCCTTAAGTTATGGGCAAAATAGTTTTTATTTTTTTTTTATTTTAAACTCTAGTAAAAATTTAATTTGGGTTTAATCTAAGATAACTTAGTTGGTATTAACAGCAGGAGTATTTTTGAATAATGAAAGAATATATGAAGGATAAATTTTAAATAAAAAAAAGATAAATAAGATATTTTTGAAGTATTGAAGAATATATAGGGAGGGTATTATTCCTAATTTAAAAGATGATTCCGTAATTTGGGATTGAAATTACTAGTTGAACAAAGAGCATTCATTACAACTCATAATACCTTTTATAAGGAGATTCATAATTTGAATTCAAAACTTCTAATATTTTATTTATTTATCTTTTCAGCATTTGATCTCCTTAACTGTGATTTTTGCAAAATTACATCGAAACTTTTTAGTTGTCTATATACCATTTTAGATAGTGCAATATTCCATAAAGTGAAGGATTATATTATGTAATTTTTAATTGGAATATGTTAAATCTTACAGAAGGTGTTTAAATCAGAAAAAGTTCTTAATTAGTTGGGTGATTAAGTTAAAAAAAAAAAGTAGTTTAGTCCCAAGTTTCCAAATTACCTCAGTTTACCGTGCACATCACATAATTTTCCACGTGTGTGTGTGTGTGTATATATATATATATATATATATATATATATATATATATTGTATATCTTATTTGGGGTGTAGGATGTATACCCCACTCATCCGTCACTTTAAAATGATGAGTAAAATTTATCTAATTCTAAAATAGATGAGGTATAAGATGTATATCATTTTGGAATGTATAATTAACATTTTCATATAATATAAACCTTTATAAAAGTACATGCTGATTGCTGCAACTTTTGTTTGTTCTCACGGAGAGATCACCAGCATCCATAGTGACATTAGTGATGACAAATATTTTAGCTCTTATTTTTAAGAAACAAAATTGGTATCGATCAGTTTGTCTTCAACTAATTAAGGACATTGTATTCTTTACTATATATCTAGTGCATCTGCTTAAATGTAGTCATAGATTTTCATGATCTTTGAATGAATAGTGATACAAATTGAACTCGGAGAACGACCGATGAAACCATTCCGGCCGCGAAAACTAAAGAAATTGTTGTAGATGCGAAGACGACGAAAAATTAGAACCTTTTACTTTAGCATTCAGTGTATTATATATATATGGGGTTGATAAAGAACCCTCATTTTTATTCTTTTCCAACAACAGCTAAAGTAGAACTAAAGTGATACCATTTTGTATTTTTTATTTTTTTGAATTTTCTTTGCATGTGGCTAGCTAGTTTTTGAGTATCTACGTACAAGGAACAAAAAGGCTTGGAGTACTAGATGCAAATCTTTTTAGGTAGTAGATTGGAAGTTTACAACTCTTTCATGGTGCAGTTCTTTTCCTTATTGGCTAAGTTTTCATAGTGATGAAAAGGAGAACAAAGGCTTGGATCGGAGTTGATGCAAGCTGTGGCATCTTAGGCAATCTCTTTCTACAAGGGGTTCAAAAAAAAAACTAAGTCTAAGTCAAAAAATAAAAATAAAAAAGGGAAAAAAGTTTGGACCATTATATATATTCTCTAACCATTGAGCTAGCTAGCTACTAGATGCTACTACCACCTTTCTCGCTTCTTCTACTTTGCTGTTCACCTTTATAAAAGTAATAGCCGATTAAGTAACAGTATACGATAATTGTACACAAAAAAAGAAAAATACATAATATATATTATGTTGCACAAGTTATTAGAGTATGACTTTGTTTCTCGTTCTACAGTCAAAAGAGCTAATTTTTCTCTTTCTCACAACTATATATATATATATATATATATATATATCTTCTAGTAATATTTGTTTACATTGCATGATGCATTTGTCCTCTTTCTTTTTATTCCACTGCATGCTTTATAATTGATTGAGGACGAAATTATTTAATCCACTACTTATTTCTCACTCTAGTTGTAATATTAATGCAAATGATATCGAAAAGCTTAGTACAATTTATTTCTTAATTACCGATACAGTATCTAGTATATATATTTGCTAAAAAAACTTAATAAATGATATTAAAAATTTTAAATTTTAAATTTAGTTATTTTATATTTTTGGCTGGCTGCATATTTTTGTCTTAAAAAAATCTTTCCTCCTTAGTTTTCTTGTCGTCAGAAAAGGTACAGTAAATTTTAATTGCAAATTTATGTAAATCTTTCAGGTTAGGTACGGACTATAAATTTTGATGCCACGTATAACTTGTGCTTTGATAGCCGATTTAATGCAAGACACATTTTGGCAAAGACCAACAAATTAATGCACTATATATATATATATATATATATATATATATATATATATATATATATATATATATATATATATATGGACATATAAAGAGCCAAATTAAATTAAAATACAAAGAAATTAAATTAGAGTAACTAAAAGTCTGATAAAATTCGAACTCAAAACTTGCTCATCTAGCAGGAAATGAGAGCATGTGGTTGAGGTGCATGTTCAAAATAAATAATAATAATAATAATAATAATAATAATAATAATAAATCTCTAGATGCTTGAGCTACCAAAAGATAATATTTTAATCATCAATATTCGACGCTAATATTTTGTTAATCTAATCCATAAATTAGGAGATCCATAAACAACAATTAAGTTGCTTATTTAGCATTTAGCATCACCAAAACTTAGAACACATTTGGTATTGAAGTTCATGCTTATTAGATAAAATAAAATTAAAGCAAAAATATGAAAGAATATGAATATAACATAATCAATTTATTATAATATGCGGAACGTGATATTACGTGTAAAAATAATTAGAATATTTTTTTATTATATTTTATCACCATCCGTTACGTAACGTAATTCTCCCGCTAGTACTGCACACAAATTAAGGTAAGACATGCATATGGATGGCATGATCCAATCCCCTCAATAATTGAAACCATGGATTAATTTTACCATCAACTCTTTAATTGCTAATAAGAAAAGGTCATCAACAAGCTCATCAATTGCCACATATTATAAACAAAAATGATTAAAGGACTTTTAAGAGGTACGTAGCTAAGCACGCTTATGTAAATGCCACCTGTAAGGGAGACCACAGGAAGAAATAACACTTTCATAGTGTTCCATTCGAACAAACCAACCTCCAATCAAACCCTAATCACTCATTTCATTTTTTTTCATGTTCTCTGAAAGGGAAACTACTGCGAAAAACATTTCCAATCACATAGCTACAAGTAAGCGCAGCTTACTTACTCAACTACTCTGTTACAGGTGGCATAGCCTGATTGGCCCCTCACTGCCACGTGGCACTCGAAACATGGTCGGAGTTGATAGGATGAATTTTTAACCAGTTCCTTGGTTTTCATTCGGAGGAATTACTGAATGCACCTGGCGCACTATGCACCACTCCGTAAATGTGATATTATACAATATTAAGAATTTGCCTACTATGCTATCGATAGCATCAAGAATTTGGTGTTATTAAGTTTTCTATTTTTAGATCAAATTTTTTGATTATTTTCGCGTATTAGATTTTACTATTTTTCAAATAAAAAAAATATATAAAAAGATACTGTCGGATTCATAAATAATAGATGTTCCACAATTTATAATTATTGACTAGTGGGACTTTTAAATATTAAAAATCTATTTATGAAATTGAATTATAATTTATGACCTTTAAACTTGAATTTAGGAATGAAATATACAATATATATATATATATATATATATATATATATATATATATATATATATATATATATATATATATATATATACTAGATAAGACGAAGCCATTGAGAGGTTGACATGCAATGGCGCGCAATGGGTCTCCTTAATTTTTTAAAAATTATATAAAAATTTTTAAATTGTGATATAGTAAAACTTAAAATATTATAAAGTTGAGGCCAAAGTTAATTTTTTTTCCTTAAAAATTTGTGCATTATATATCAAACTTTTTTTATAATTTATATTCTGAAAATAAATATATTATGTATTCTTAACCTTTCCTGGGAACCTAAATCCCGGTCCCTGACAGTAGAATAGGTGCATAAAATAAATTCTCCTCCTCTCCATGCAAGGACCACCACCACCACCTTTTACTCTTTCTTATAACTCTCTCTCTCTCTCTCTGAAGAAGAAGAGGGTCCCTTGGCCTTGGTCCAAGTCATTTTCATTGGGCTCTACACATGAGTTTTTACTGTTCCAATTCCCAAAAGCTTTCTTGCACCTCAAGGACTGGGTTCTCCACTCGCACACACAAACACACCACATGACCATAACCCCTCACCCTTTTATTATTATTACTCTTAATTATTAATTTTACATAGGTCAGAGTCCCAACACAAAACACACAATTCTACTGTTGTTTCCTTTTGGGTTTCCCCTCCTCCTTTTCTTTTCTTTTCCCTCACCTGCTTTTATTAACCCTTGGCCCTTGGGTGGCGAGTGCCTTTCGGCTTAAGGCCCATGCTTCTCCTCGAACGCCTATAAAAGAAGGGGTCGAGGTGAAGTAAAGGGAGAAGTGAGTGTGAGGAAATAGAGGATACAAAATAGCTTGTGGGGAGGAAGGTATCTTATACTTTATATAAGAAGAGTAAGCCTGAGGAAAAGAGTTTACTATAATAAATATCTCTTGGTGGTCTCATCTCATCTCTTATATATATATATAGTTCTCTAGAGAAGCCATTTTTACAGTACTCTTGTTGCTCTCTTATTGCTGTTCTCCTCCTCTTTTAACTCCCAAGAAGCTGCTTCTGTTTTCAACACCACCTACCCATCAAGCTCAATCAATTAAAGAAGCCTTTTTCATCACCTTGCATACCCAACCAAAGCGAAGGGTGGGTTGTGGTCCTTTTCCATCTAGCTAGCTAGCTAAAACTGCTTCACACACAAGCTCCTCCATCTAGAAGTGCTTTTTCCTTTCTCCTTTTCTCCCTTTCTGGTTAAGCTAGTACAATCAAAAGAAGCACCATGGGAGGGACAATATACTACCTCTCTCGCTTGTTGGGCACTGGCCGCAGCTACAAGAAGCGGAGGCAGTTGCACACTGTGGAGCTCAAGGTTAGAATGGACTGTGAGGGTTGTGAACTCAAGGTCAAAAACGCACTCTCCAACATGAGAGGTACGTACGTAATAATATATATAAAATTCAACACTTCATCATCTCTTAATTACATGTATCATAAGTAAATCAACATGCAACTGTGTGTGTGTGTGCGCGCGCATATATATATATATATATATATTATACAGTGTTCTTATGTAATCTTAATTTATGGCTATTAATTAATTAATGTAGGAGTTCAATCAGTGGATATCAACAGGAAGCAGCAAAAGGTTACGGTGACAGGCTATGTTGAGCCCAACAAGGTATTAAAGAAGGCTCAATCTACAGGGAAAAGGGCTGAGATTTGGCCTTACATTCCTTACACTCTGGTGGCCCATCCTTATGCTGCTCCAGCTTATGACAAGAAGGCACCACCTGGGTATGTGAGGAATGTGGAGGCTGTAACACTCTCTACCCAACAATTCAGACAGGAGGACCAGCTCACCAACTTGTTTAGTGATGACAACCCTAATGCATGCTCTATTATGTGAAATGATAGTACAACAACACCCATAGAAAGAGAGAAAGAGAGAGGTCATTATTTAATTGTTTGTTTCATGTTGAGAAACAATGGAGAGGAGTATTCATGGGTCTCTCTCTCTCTCTCTCTCTCTCTCTCTCTCTCTCTCTCTCTCTCTCTCTCTCTCTAGGATTGGACCTTGGTTGGTCATTTCCAGATTTTAGATAAGAATTAATTACATATTAATATTACTGGTTTTTTTGTATAGATAGCTTGAAGAGGGAAAAAGGGTGTTGCATGCCTTGTCCTTTTACCTTTGAACCTTTTTCCTTAATGGTGTCACAGAATAGTATATTATATAGCTAAGAGTGCAGTTAGGCTTGGAGTTAATTAGATCATGAACATTTGGAAATGAGGTGTGGGTTGTTATGAAACTTCTATATATATATATATATATATATATATATATATATATATATATATATATATAAAATTTAATTATATTATATATCTTCTACTGTGTTGTGTTGTTCTTGTGTCTGAAACTAAAGAAGCAGTTTCCAATTATTATTTTTTTCCCTTTTTGGTTGTTTATTGGATGTGATCATGTAAACAACTTTTTGATTGCTGTGCATGAACTACTGTTCACATGTCTGGAAACATATGCAAAAGGAAACAAGGACAGGTTTTAAAAGTACAAAAGCTGCCTAGTAAACAAACATAGGACGGGAAAAAGAAAAAAAAAAGAAGCAGGTGTGTAAACATGATACACGAAAACAAAGTTCAATTAAAATATATATTATTATTATTATTATTATTATTTATTTCTTAAATATTATGATGCATTTGACTACGTGTAAAATATGGCTCGTAGACATTAAGCTACGCGTTGTGCACTTTAATTCCTTGTTGTTCCGAGAACAAAAAAAAAAAAGGTGCGATCGCGATTAATGTATATTAATGTATATATTATTTATTTTCTTTTCCTATTGGCAATTTGGTTCACAAATATTTTCTTTTTTTTTTTTTTTTTTTTTTTTAAGAAGGAAACATTAATTGCGATAGCTCAGCTCTAGTGGTCCAACACATAATTCATGCACGGATCGACCACATTAAAAATGTACGTACCAAATTCTTGAAGGAGAGAGACAATTTATTCTTCTGTTAACCTTGGACAGCTACTTCCTCAAATATCAACAATTAACCCATAACTCTCTTTTGTGTGGCCTATATACGAACTGGTTCGTAGACCAGGTCCAGTCAAAGGCCTATTTGGCCAGATTCTGTTTTCAGCAGAAGTGGAGAAGAAAAATTGTTGTAAAAAGAGTGATTCTGATTTTGCCACAGTAAAGTTGTCGCCGGAAATTTAATATAGTGCATACTGTTTGGCCATGTAACAATGCTCACACTAAATTTCCTCAAATAATATTATATTGTACAGCAAGCCCAAACATGCCCTAATTAAGTTTGCCATTGTTACCATATATATTATTACCCTATATATTATTTTTTTTTGTTAGAATTATAATATTTATATTACCATATATTTTACTTTCTTTACATGGTATACTATATACCATATATATTTCTTTATTATTATGGTATATTACTTTTCTTTACATGGTATGCTACCATATATATCATTATGATATATTACCATATTTTCTTTATATAACAGGATACAATCCTGTTTTTCTATGTAAAACTTTTTCTTCTCTCTATATAAGAGAATGAGTTTAGATGAATAATATATACAAAATTTTTCAATTCTCTTGTTTCATGGTATCGGAGCCCGTCTAGGGTCTTATTTTTCTTATTTTTTTTTTTTTTTCCAATCGACGACAGTATTGCTCCGTTCTTCAAAAAGTGAATTGTCCGTCCGAGCTCAGCACTGGCGTTCCACCGGTTCGTGTCATTGACTAGGGCCGCGATCGTCATCATCACGTCAGTGTGGTCCCATATCGCTGGGAGCCTGGCTGAGTCTATCTCAGTTGTCGGCAAACTTGCTGTCTAGCAAGTCATTTCTTCATATTTGTCTATTCTGTTTCTTTATTTATTTTGTCATGGCATCTTCTACCCCTCCATTTTCATAATTAGATGTCAAATTATCTGGATCTAATTACCGGGAGTGGTCGGTGTCTTTACAACTTCTATTTGATGCTCTAGACTTGACAGATCATATCGATGGAACTAGGCCTCCTGCTGATGAGAAAAAACTCATAGAGTGGAGTATTGCTGACAGACGTACTCGTGGAATTATATCCATATCTATGGAAATTGACATTAGAATGCAGTTGGTGAGTTTCTCTACAGCTCAACAAATGTGGGCTCATCTTAAAAAACTATAGGAGCAGTCTAGCTGTACTCAGTCCTATGCTGAATTTCAAGAATTGACATTGGCCTATCAAGATGAACGTTCTATTCAAGAGTTCTATAGCTTTATGCAAGCACGGTGGCGCTAACTATCAACCATGGAAGGGTCACTGTGCCAGACTTGTTTGGCTTGCACTTGTGCTACCAAACAAACGCAAGTTCGTGATCAGCACTTGTGCTACCAAACAAACGCAAGTTCGTGATCAGCAGCGCCTTTTCCAATTTCTTATGCGTCTACGGCCGAAGTTCGAGGCTTTACGAGGCCAACTTCTTCATCGATCTCCGCTACCCACCATTGATGCTGCACTCGCCGAGCTTATTGCAGAGGAAACTCGACTTCGAGTATTGCATTCCTCTAGAGCTTCAACACCGACTATACTTGCTGCTCCAAATCAAGTTCCTCCTGCTCCAGTTGTTCCTTTATCCGAGTTCGTGAGTTCCTCCGCCTCGTTTGGCCTTCGGAAGAACAAACGCCATATCCAATGCAAATATTGCCAACTCTGAGGGCATTCTATTCAAGACTGTAGGAAAAAGAAGTGGGTTGATCAACATCGACAGTCTCCACGCGGTCATCCTGTTGCTGCTTCCACTCTACAGTCTGAGCATCCTTCTTCTAACGAAGTGGGACATAACACCGCCTCTACTCAACTTAGCTGGCCACAATTAATGCATCTACTCCAACAAAGCAATTTGAATATATCGCCTCCGAAAGAGCCAGAATCTAGTCCTCAGACATCATCAGCACCACCAGGTTTTGGCTCCCTTTCAACACCTAGCTTTGGAGGCACTTCTAAAAATTCCTAAATTTTAGACTCAGGTGCTTCTTTTCATTTGACTCCCAATGGTTCATTACTTTCTTCACCTTTCTTTTTGTTTTCTCCGCTCAATATTTTCACTGCTGATGGTACACCTCTTCCTGTTACTCATTCTGGTACATTATCACCTACCATTAGTAATTCTGCAAAATTTTCAGTACTCTCTGTTTTGCACATACCAAAACTTTTCTTAAATCTTTTATCTGTTGGCCAAATTATTGATCATGATTGCACAGTTATATTTGACTCATCTTCTTGCCGTGTTCAGGATCGTCGAACAGGGAATTTGATTGGACAGGGCCATAGGCGAGATCGCTTGTACTACATAGATCATCTGCATCTACCATCCAACCATGCCTTCTTTAATGCCGCCACAGTCTCCACCACCTCTAATTCCACCACCTCTAATACTACTTTATGGCATCGTCGCTTAGGTCATCCTTCTTCTGAACATCTTAATGTCTTAGTTCGTCGTGGTGTTTTAGGCAAATTTTTTATTTTCAATAATTTTAGTTGTATGGGTTGCAAACTTGCTAAACATACTACTAAATCTTTTCCTATAAGTAATTCTATTTCTCATGCTGCTTTTGAATTAATTCATTCTGATGTTTGGGGCTCTGCTCCTATTTCTACACGAATTGGCAATCGATACTATGTGATCTTTGTTGATGATTATTCTCGTTTTACTTGGATATATTTCATGAGCAATCAGTCTGAACTGGTGCAAATATATAAAAATTTTACTATTATGATTCAAAATCAATTTGGTACAAATATTAAAATTTTTCGTTCAGACTCTGGAGGTGAATATGCCTCTTATGAATTCAGAAATATTCTTGCAAGTCAAGGCACCTTACCTCAGCTTTCATGCCCATATGCCCACCAGCAAAATGGGGTTGCTAAACGAAAGCATCGTCATATTATGGACACTGCAAGATCACTGCTTTTTTATGGTTCTGTGCCAGCACAATTTTGGGCTGATGTTGTTACTACTGTTGTTTTCTTAAACAATATTATGCCTTCTAGTGTCCTATCAGGTGTCTCTCCTAATGAGCGGTTGTTTGCCAAACCTCCCTCATATGATCACTTGCGCGTCTTCGGTTGCACTTGTCTTGTCCTGCGACCTCCTCACGAACGAACTAAATTATCTCCTAAATCTACTATTTGTATCTTTCTAGGGTATAGCCTCAAGCATAAAGGGTATCGCTGCTATCATCCCAACACGAGACGTCTTCGAATTTCTCGTGATGTGATTTTCTTTGAGCACCTTTCCTATTATGCCCACCCCGTCCCAGCCACTGCAACATCACCATCCCACAATGTTGATCTTTCCTTTTTGAATGATTCATTTTTCCAAGAAAATTCTCTCTCTCTTGTCACTTCTCTTGCAGATGACACTGAAGTACATGCACCTTGTGATAGCCCCTCCATCGAAGCTCCAATCGACGATCTCCGATATCCGTGCGTCATTATCCTCTTCGAGAACGCCAGCCTAAAAGGTTCTTTGGTTGTATTACCTCACATTCTCTTTCTCCACAATTTCATACCTTTCTTGCTACTATCCATACTCACCAGGAACCCCGAACGTACCGCCAAGCTGTTGCCATTCCTGAGTGGCAAGATGCTATGTCTGAAGAACTTAAGGCTCTTCATCACACTGGCACTTGAAAACTTGTTCCTCTTCTTCCAGGGAAGGTTCCAATCAGCTGTAAATGGATCTACAAAATTAAGACAAAGTCTGATGGCTCTATTGATCGCTATAAGGCTCGCTTAGTTGCTCGTGGTTTTACTCAAGAGTATGGCATTGATTACGAGGAGACATTTGCTCCAGTTGCTAAAATGATATCTATTCGCGTACTTATAGCTGTTGCTGCTTCTCATGGATGGCCATTGTATCAACTTGATATTAAAAATGCCTTTTTACATGGTGATCTTTATGAAGAAGTTTACATGCAACCACCTTCTGGCCTTAATCACCCACCTGGCCATGTATGCTTACTTCGTAAGGCATTATATGGTCTTAAACAAGCTCTTCGCGCTTGGTTTGAGAAGTTCTCGGCTGTCGTTATTTCTGCAGGTTTTCATCAAAGTAAAAATGATCATGCGTTATTCATTCACTCTTCTGCTCGTGGTATTACTGTTTTACTTCTTTATGTTGATGATATGATCATCACTGGTGATGATCCCGATTTCATACAATTTATCAAGTCTTACTTTAACCGTCAATTTGAAATAAAAGATCTCGGGTCCCTCAATTATTTCCTAGGTATTGAAGTAGCCTACGGTCCTAAAGGCTATTTGCTATCTCAACGAAAGTATACAGAAGATCTCATCCTTCATGCCGGTCTTACTGACAATGACACAGTCAATACTCCGATGCAGCTCTATCAGAAACTAACTCCTACCATGGGTGAGCCGCTTCCAAATCCCACACGCTATCGAGAATTGGTTGGAGCTCTCGTTTATCTCACTATCTCTTGTCCAGATATTGCTTATGTCGTCGACATAGTAAGCCAGTTTGTTCAAGAACCAACTTCTGTTCACTATGCTGCCGTTCTTCGCATTCTCCGTTATCTTCGAGGTACTATTAATCAAAGTCTTTTCTTTTCTTCCACCTCAAAACTTGAACTTCGAGCTTATTCTGATGCTGATTGGGCTGGGGACCATACTGATAACCGATCTACCACGGGTTATTATATTTTTCTTGGTGATTATCTTATTTCATGGCGAGCAAAGAAACAAAATATTGTCTCCAAATCCAGTGCCGAAGCTGAGTATCGTGCTATGTCTACTACGACTTCTGAGATTGTTTGGTTTCGTCGTCTTCTTAGTGATGTTGGCATTACTTGTTCTACTCCGACACCTCTAAATTGTGACAACCAAAGTGCAATCAAGATTGCTAATAATCCAGTATTTTATGAACGCACTAAACATATTAAAATTGATTGTCATTTCGTTCGACATCATTATCTTAATGGCACACTTGTCTTGCCATTTGTATCATCTCGCCTCCAGCTTGCTGATTTTTTCACAAAGTCTCATACAACACAATGACATCAATTTTTTTTGTCCAAACTCTCGGTGTTTAACCCACCTTAAGTTTGTGCGTGTTTGTTTTGCCGATTGAGATTGGAAGAGGACAGAGGTTGCGAGTTCTAGCTGTACAACCCATCTCGACTTCACCTTTCTAGAAAATAAAGTCACGCTTTCACGCTGTACATGAAGTCGGAGCTGATGGTTATAGACAATACATTTTTAATCGCTCTCCATGTTTGCTCTCTTAATTTGCTGGTCTCCTCCGAACATCCATGCTTGCAGTTTGATGTGGTGTAGACCTTCGCATTGGACGTCGGCAAAACAAACAAACAAGCCTTAAATTAGGTTCTAGCTAGTTATATATCTAGCTAGTTAATTAACTACTCAAAACAAATAAAGATAACTCATAGTTTAGTATTCTATGATTTTGCCTTAGTGTAGCGAACTTGGGCCTCAGTCCAACAAATCAAAGCAATGTACGAGTAGGCTCGCACATACGTACGTTTGGGCCTAGTTTTGTTATTATCTGGTTCGAGCCCAAGGGAACCTTACTGTACATAGTGGCGCTTATTGAACGGTCCAAAGTAGTTAGTATTTTAGTACTAAGATCCTATGACACGGCGTAAAAGTTTTGAAATCACTTAACTTTTTTCCATTAAGAATGTAAACGCAATCATATACTCTATATTTTCTCAAATGTAACTCTAGCTAACTGCTGATCAAGAAGTAATATATGTGTGAGTGCATATATATACGGTGAAACTGCATGTATTTGTTCTTTCACGGAAAGTTTCTCGGGTTTTTCAAAAAGATTCTCTTATATATAAAGCAATCAAAATATTAATTAATTAGAATATTATATTATGAAGATAACATTATAAAAAATCCATATCGATCAGTACATATTTTTTTTCACTAGGCCGAACAATCTACGTACGGTAAATATGGCTAAGTAGTTAATTATAATTAACTTGTTATCTATCTCCCGCTTTGAATTGAGCTCTATATGTAAATATGCCATTTTAGTACGAGTTCATTAATAAGTAGAAGAGCATCATATGTAGCACTCTCATGCCTATCTACCTAAGCACTTTGCTGGTAGTACCAACCTGTCGGATTTGGATGTATTCTCAGTACAAGAAGCCAAATATAATTAAATAAATAGGACCACCAAATTTGGGTCAGGGACCAGACACAGCAGGAAATGATTCATCTTGTACTATGTAATTACGAAATTAAAGCTGGGTCAATATTATATATTGTACGCAACAATAATTTTCACAAAGCTCTTAATTATATTCCCACTTTAATATTGGAGACATATATAATTCAAGTAATGAGACGAGTCAGAATGGGCTTGGCCTATAAGCAGTAGCTAAAGCTCAATCCAGCCCAAATCAAGCCCGCGTTGAGTCAATTGGGAACTTTTTTTTTTTTTTTCTAAGCTAACTACAAAAGATAAAACATGCGTAGAACTTATTTGAATTGTAAGTCATTTTGAGTCGACTATCTAATTTTTTATAATTTTAATTTTATTATCTAATCTTTTAAATTATTTGATATGAATCAGTCAATTGCACACTCTGACTTAAAATTTTAAACATAATTATGGTTATTAAAATTGCATGAGATATACTAATTAAACATATAAAGATCGATAAACGATAAACTTTAAAGTCATATTTTGTTAACTAACTTAACTCAACTCAAACAAATTAAAAAGCTGAGTGATAAAATTAAATTTTTAAAAATTTAGATAGTCAATATGCTCTATAGTTCATATAAGTGCACGATGGCTGATATGTACGTGAAAACTTGAACAATTAATTTGTTAGTGCGTTTTTTTAATCGAATGAGACTATGTAGTGCGAATTGCAAAGTGGCAACAACTCCTGAGGGGAGGATGTGTGAAGATAATAAAGGCGGTGTAAGAGCTTCACATGGGGGTGTGGGGAGTAGTGGCAGATCAGTCGTACTGTTAAAAGCAGTTAAGCGTGGGAAGCTGGGCACGCAGAGAGCACCAAAACCAACAAAAGTTGGTTGGGGGCAGCTCAGCGGTAACTGCCACTTGTCTCCTTAGCTTAAGGTGAATGATTGAAATATATATATATATATATATATATATATATATATATATATATATATATATATATATATTCTGAATCACTATAATTTTAATCGTATATTATTTTAATTAAGAGTCAAAAAATTTATAGTAGTAAAGTTTTAATACTATTAATAATATATGAGCATTATATATGGACCACTATAATTTTAATTGCACATTTTTTTATTCAAGCACTACAACAAAATTAGTTTATAGCGACACCTTTAAATATTTCTAAAATCTAAAAAAAAATGTCGCTGACAAAAATACTGACACTTATTGTAAATATTGCTATATGTGCCGTCGTTAGGGTATATAGCGACACATTTTTGTAATGTGTCCCAAAGATGTGTCCCTATAATCTAATTTTGGATATAGATGGAATATAGATAGGACACTTATACAAAAGTGTCACAGACATGTGTCCATATAATCTAATTTTGTTGTAGTGAAGGTTCTAATACTATTAATAGTATATGAGAATTATGGATCAATATAAT
This sequence comes from Tillandsia fasciculata, assembly GCA_029168755.2. Lineage (NCBI taxonomy): Eukaryota > Viridiplantae > Streptophyta > Magnoliopsida > Poales > Bromeliaceae > Tillandsia > Tillandsia fasciculata. The sequence continues at coordinate 25,875,701 of CM054933.1, read as the reverse complement.
TCTAACCATACATTCTTTTATCCAAAAATCAAAAAGTCTATAATAGTAATGTCATAATACTATCAATAGTATATGCGCATTAATATTATTATTATTATTATTATTATTATTATTACGCATATACTATTGATAGTATTATGACCTTACTATTATAGATTTTTTGACCGGATAAAAAAATATACGGTTAAAATTATAGTGATCAGAAAATATATATATATATATAAGTTCTACTATATATATATATAGTAGAACTTATATGCTACTATATAGTAGAACTTATATATATATATATATATATATATATATATATATATATATATATATATATATATATATATATATATATATATATATATATATATGAGAAGTGCTACATGTACACCCCCAAAGGGGGTGTGCATCATACACCCCCACCCATCTATGGTGGGGATGTTTTTTAGGGGTCACTTCATGTGACCCCTCATCACACCCCCACCATAGATGGGTGGGGGTGTGAGATGTACACCCCCTTTGGGGGTGTACATGTAGTACTTTCCTATATATATATATATATATATAGTAGAACTTATATGCTTTCAAAAGAACAATAAAAAATATACTAGTGAATCTTTTATCATTGGATTTACATTGAGATTTGTGCTTTTATAAAGTCAACTAAAGAGAGAGAAAGAAAAAGTAAATAGTACAAATTTCAATGCAAATTCAATGCTAAAAAATTCGCAAGTATATTTTTACTTGTGTTTTTAAAAGCATATAAGCTCTACTCATATATATATATATATATATATATATATATATATATATATATATATATATATATATATATTCCAATCATTCACCTTAAGTTAAGGAGACAAGTCCAATATATATTCCAATCATTCACTTTATAAGTTAAGGAGACAAGTCCAATCAGACAAGTGGCAGTTACCATTGTGCTGTTGACTTTACAGTAACATAAATTTCAATACAAATTTAATGATAAAAAATCACAAATATAATGAGATTTGTATTTTTAAAAATATATAAGTTTTACTATATATATATATATATATATATATATATATATATATATATATATATATATATATATATATTAAATGTACCAAAGTTTTAATGTTTGTAAGTTTTTAGCTCTTAAATTAAGGAATGTGTGGTTATGATGATAGTGGGCCTCTTGGGTTTAGTGGGTGGTTGGTGGAATAGCATAATGTAAGAGGTGAAAAGTAGTCAAAGGAATAGATCTGACGGTAGAAAACTTATAATCAACAATTGTTTGGTACTTTTACAAATATAGTAATCGGACTATATATATATATATATATATATATATATATATATATATATATATATATATATAGTCCGCCTACTATACTATTAATATATACTACCAAGTTATTGGTGCTATTAAGTTTTCTACTTTTAGATCAACCCCTTTGATCATTTTCACCCGCTAGATTTTACTATTTCTCTAACCACCTATTAAACCTACGGGGCCCACTATCATCTCAACCATACATCTTTTAATCCAAGGGTTAAAAACTTAATAGCACCAATGACTTAGTACTATTAATAGTATTCCAGCCTAGCTTACTATATATATATATATATATATATATATATATATATATATATATATATATATATATATATATATATATATAATAGAGCTTATATACTTTCAAAAGTACAAGCCCAACTATACTTATGAATTTTTTATCATTGGATTTGTATTGAGATTTGTACTATTGTACTTTCTCTTTCTATATTTTTAGTTGACTTTACAATAACACAAATCTTAATGCAAATCGACGATGATGGAGCTTCCAAATTAATCGATGATCGATATTATTAAACATGATCTAAACTACTGAAAGTATCTGAAAATTAAATTTTAAATCTTTTCGATAATTTTGACCTAATGATCAAATAGTTGTAAAATTTATAATTTTAATGGTAAATTTAAATTTTTTATTTGTTTAACAGTGTAAAAAAATATAAATTAATTGAATTTTTGTTAATTTTTTTAAAAAAATTATTTGAAATAAGATTTACAATCTCGATCTTGATTACAAGACTCCTATATATCATCACTTTTTGAACAATATTCATTTTTGGTTGTTTATTTTTGTATCCACTTAATGTACAAGAAAATAATATCGAAAAATTATGAAATTTAATTTCAAGATAGTTTAAATAGTCTAGATCATATTTAACAGTACTGATCTTCATTTTGAAAGTTCTATCATCGAAAACAAATCGGTGGCAAAGGATCATGTTTGCTAGAATTTCAGTATGTATATATATATATATATATATATATATATATATATATAGAGAGAGAGAGAGAGAGAGAGAGAGAGAGAGAGAGAGAGAGAGAAGAGGGAGGGAGGGAGGGAGTGTCTGGCTACTATACTATTAATAGTACGAAATTATTGGTGCTATCAAGTTTTCTACCCTTAGATCAAATCTTTTGATTATTTTCACCCGTTAAATTTTACTATTTCTCCAACCACCTATTAAACCCAAGGGGCCTACTATCATCTCAACCACATATCTTTTAATCCAAGGGTTAAAAAACTTAATAGTACTAATGACTTGGTACTATTAATATTATTCCAGCCTAGCTCATGATATATATATATATATATAGGACTTGTGCGCTTTTAAAAGTACGGAGGCCTCTGTACTCTAAAATTGTTTTTGATGTTGGGATTTCTAAATAGATGATCGGCTTCGTGAGATTTGATTTGAAATATTTGAAGTATCTAAAAAATAAAGTTTGTAATTTTTCAATATCATTTACCTACTAATCGAAATGGCTCAAAATCAACGGCTGAAAATAAAATTCTCACAAAATGTGATAATATGATAGTAAAATTTTATATCAAAGATATTGATCTTATTTTATATAGTATAAAAAATTTTCTATCAAAATTTTACGTGGTTTGAATATTTCTATACCGTTAAACTTGCAAACGGTTCACCACAACCGTTAAAATTATTGATTTTGAGCCTATTTAATTAAGAGGCTAATGATATAAAAAAAAATGCAAAATTTATTTTTTAAACTTTTTAAATACTCTAAATCAAGTTTAATAGAGTCAATCGTCTATTTGAAAGTCCCAACAATAAAAACAATTTGGGAGCTTAATTAGTTAGTTAATTCGTGAATTATTCGCGAATTTTTGAGAATCCGAATTAAACGGAACTTTCCCGAATATTTCCAAAGATTCGAAAAATTTGTAAATTTTTTAGCACAAATTATTATCCGCGAATAATTCGGGAATCCGAATTTTTCCTTTGAAAAATTTACACTTATCTATTTAAAAAAAAAAAAAAAAATCCCTTACCACTCATAGCGCTCCTACCTTCTCTTCTCTGTTCTCACACCCGCCTCCTCCCACCCTGCCCACCAAGCCCCGCATGCGCTTGCCATCGGATCGGAAGTCGGAACCCCCGTGCCGCGTGCACTCGCCGCTCGCCATCGGATCGGAACCCTCCCAGGTTGCTCGCCGCTCGCCATCGGAACCCTTCCCAGGACACCCGCCGCTCGCCACTGGAACCCTCCCAGGCTGCTCGCTGCTCGCCATCGAAACCCTTCCCAGGGCGCCTACCGCTCTCCATCAGAACCCTCCAGGCCGCGTGCCGCTCGTCTTTGTAAGAATTCAAATTTTTGTAAATAAATAAATAAATAAAAATAGTAAAAGTCAAGCTGAATTTTGGATCATAAATGGCAAGGATAGCCTAAGTGCCCATTTTCTGCAGTGTAAATTGCACAGTTGATGGGTCAGAAATATCGCCTTTCAATCTGAGCCTGATCTCGAAGATCCGAGACCACGAGGGCGACCGTCTCGTCGAACTGATCGAAAATGATATTCAGCAAGTCCCGATCCGGCGGTCGGATCTTTCAGAAATCAACGAAGAAGCGGGCGGGACCCGCGACTTAAGTTAAACAGTGCAATGAACAGTAACCCTGTCTTTCAAATTCCCTAAATGCTAACTTTGGCCAATTCGCCATCCGGAAATCGGTTATAGCACTTCAAATAGTGGATTTGAACGGTTTCATCGTTCTGGACGCAATGGCACTGACGGAATCTCCGTTTGACGACTCTAGAGTCTCGAAAAGCGCGATAACTGTATTTTGGAACAGTATTTTATGGACCGCGATTTTATCCGGGCGTTTTCTCGAAAAATGAAAATCGCTACCTGATAGGTTTCGTCGAGCCGGACGTCGTGGCGAAGTCCGTTTTTTGAATTGACGACCGAAGTGTCTCGAAAAGCGTAAAATACAGTGAAAATGCGACGTTTTGTGCAGTAAACCCTAAATTTTGTGCCTCGTTTTGCGTGCCATTCCTTGGAAAGGGACTAGAATGTGAGGCAAGCATGCTGTGAAGGCCTTAACTCTAAATATTGGGAGCTGGAGGGTTAAAGTGCAATTGTTTCACATACACTATAAATACCCTATTACCGAGCTAGGTTTCCATGAAACCCTAAACCCTGGACTCGGCCAAGCCGCAGCTCCAACAGAACCCACACCTTCTCTGCCGCACTCCACGGGAGCCCCGCACCGGCCGCCTCACCATCGCCGGAGAAGAAGGTGGAGTTTTCTTCTCCTTCTCTGTTGCAAGATAGAGGCCAGCTCCCAAAGACCCAGGGTGACCCCAGCTGCAACCAAGGTCTCCCCCTGTGACGCAGAAGCCGAGGGGAGGTGAACCCGTGGCCTGCCGCCGCCGTGCGCCGCCGCGGGAGACGTCACCGTCTTGCTAAACTCCTGCAAGGTAGGTTCTTGGAACTTTCCATTTTATTTTGGCATTTGGGCACGACCTTTGTGTTCCTGACATCGAGGTGACCCTCCGGGTGCAGGCCGAGCCACGGCCGCCGTCCCGATCGCCGGCGGGAGCCAACCCCGCCGGAATTATTGTTTTCGGGCCGATCTCGTGCGCCACCGTGATCCGGCCGTTAAACGCGAGATCAACACCGTTGGATCCCTTCCTCCGGTTGACTGTAACCCTTCCACAAAGTCGGAGGATCATCCATTGAGGATCGAACCCGTTTGGTGATGCCCTAGAAACTGTCTTTTCTACACGAAGGCCGATCGTCGCCGTCCGGCGCCGCCGCGGCTTTCCGGCGTCGGCCACCGCTGCAACAAGCTCCGCGGTGTCGGGACAGAGCGTCTGATCCAAGTTGCTCCGGCCCGGAGCCACCCGACCGAAATCCGCCATTAGAGGCCATTAAAAGCTCCACCGAGCTCCTCCGCCGTGCCTTTCCGGCGCTCCCCGTCGCCGGGAAACTGTCCGGGTAAGCTCGTATGGCTTGTAGGAGTCCTTCCATTGCGTTGCATGCAGAGCTTAACGTCGGGGTTTTGATCTGTAGGATTGCACCCAATTTTGCACTCGAGCTTCCCTCCGGCCAACTCCGGCGACCCGGGCTCAGGCCAACAATCCAGGTAAGACCTACATGCACTGATATTGCTCCCCATCATTTTCGTTTGGGCCAGGATAGCCCCTGTAGTTTGGTTTTCATTGTTGCACCCGAACTAGTGACCTCGGGCTTGCCTCCGGCCGCCGCCGCCTCCGGCCACCGGCGCCTGACCCAGCATGGTCCGAGCATCTTCTGGGACCCCCTATTCACTGATGCTCCCCTCTGTACCGGTCTGAACCTGTGTTGTCCCAAGAACACCCAAACCGAGCTTTGGTTGGCTAGTGTTGGTGCACCACCTTGCTCCGGCCAACTCCTCCGGCCAATCTCAGGCAAGCCACAGGTGAGCACCACCCTTGTTAATCATCCCTCAGTGTTATGCTGTCACGCCCCGAGTCCGCCAATTTGTACGGTTCGGGCACGCCAACAGACCCGCCAATCGGGTAAAACCTTTTTCTACCCGAAAGGAACGGTAACATCCATAATAACACAACAAGTGTATGCGGAAGCTCAATATCAGAGTACTAAAAATCACTATAAATTTAAAACTTTCATTCAATAACTAATGCGGAAATGAAGGCATACAGGAGTGAACCATAAATTAAACTTATTACACTTTACAATTCTGAACTTGCAAATAAATTATTACATTTCCTTTACATAATTCCTCACCATACAAGGTTCACTCAAGAAATATATAGAAGGGGATACCTCTGCTAGACCCTCTAGGTCACTATGCTGCTGGGCCCTTGCCCCTGTCGTATGCCTCGCTGTCGTCTGCATCGGATTTGTCTCGACCGCTGCATCCATTCCCGAACCTGTGGGGGGGGTCACCCAAGGGGTGTGAGAACTTACGAGCGAGTTCCCAGTGGGTTCAACCACCGAGAGAGAGTGTCCTACACCACTTGGTCCAATGGAAGCAATAATAATAGTGTGCTAGGAACTAAAATCCTCAACATCAATATGCAGCTATGCAATAATATATCACTACACTATCTGTGTACAACCATCGACCCAGCACTACTCTGTCTAGCCACACTAGGCTGCTAAGCACCAACTCGGCCACTATGCCGCTGTATACAGGGTCAACTAACCCGGCCACCTTGGCCACTCTATTTTTCTTTATTCTTTAGATTCTGGTGCTTTAGTTCAAGTTAACCCTCAGAAATTCTTATCCAACGGGCCCCAGCCCGGTAGTCCTGCTACCATAAGATAAGATTTCTAAGGTTGCCGATAACACCCGCAAGTGTTACCCCGTCCTACGGAAGAAGCGTCCCGAACGGGTCTCTACCCGGGAGAGGGATACTGCCCGTACCTCCAACATGGGCTGGCTTCACCGTAGGTCCGCCCGTTTTATCTTTATATTTTCTTTCTTTTCTTTTTACTTTAGTTCTTAGCCTCTTTGCCTTTGAACACTTGCTTTCCTTTCTTATTCGAGCTTATAGCTCCCTTTTTGCCACTGGCAAATCACTTTCTCTTTTCTTTGAGCATTTAGCTCCTTGCTTTCACTTTTAGCCCTTCGAAAGTACCTCGTCCGACGGGTCACTGCCCAGGGAGTCCTGCTCCACTTGACGAGTCTCAAATTCGAAGGCGCCATTTACATTTTCTTTATGCTTTTAGCCACTTTTAGCTTGCTTTTAATCTTTGCCTTTTTGTAACAATTTTTCCTCTTATCCTAGGTCTTGCCATAAGGATAACCAGAGAGTCCCCTGGACTCTTAAACATTTCTCTTTTATTTCTTTAACTCAAATTGAAGTTAAAGTTATTGTCCATTTGCCCAGACACCCTATGACTCTCTAGGGTTATATTTGTTTAATTCTTTAACCTTGGGATCTTATCCCACTTTCCTGATTCCTCACTGAATCCTAGAGTTAACTTAACTCTACTTTCCTGTTCCACTTTTAACTTAGAGTTACACGGACTCTAATTTTCTGTTCCATTATTATCTTAGAGTTACACTGACTCTAATTCCATGTTCCACTGTTATCTTAGAATTACATTGACTCTACTTTTCTGTTTTCCCTTTCATATCTCCACACTTGATCCACCTTTTCCATCCTCCTGATTCCTTACTGAATCCTAGAGTCAACTTGACTCTATTTTCCTGTCTGTGAGTTTAAACTCTTCTAGCTCAACTTAGGTTCCCTTTACCTAAGTCCCATGTCATACTTGTCCTAGAGTTCCATGACTCTATGCTGACCTCTAGTTCACCTTAGGTTTCCTTTACCTAAGTTCCATGTCATACTCATCCTAGAGTTCCTTGACTCTATGTTGAACACTAGTTCTCCTTAGGTTCTCTTTACCTAAGTTCCATGTCATATACAACCTAGAGTTTTCTGACTCTATGTTGATCACTCTATCCAGTGTCCTTAGGTTATCACCTAAGACCATGCCACTCATCCTTCCTAGGATAACTCCTAAGTTGATGTCACTCGTCAGACCCCTAAACTAGGTTTTCTCCTAGTCTTACTACCAACAAGTTCTGTTCCCTTATATCACATGATTCCTAGGGTTGTACCCTAACATGATCACAGTCATCAAGTAATTACTCATTTCTACGCATGCAATTATTTTCATATCCATCATAAAAATAATATTTATCCTCTAAGTTCTTTTTGCACATGAATATGAATTATCTCCTTTTGGCAACTGACAGTTGCACTTATCATCTGTGTCCATCTACACATACAAATTTATCCCCTATTGTGGATAAATCATAAATATCACTTTTCCTCTAAATTTCTCTACACATGCACATATATCATCTGTTATTGGCAACCAACAGTTGCTCTTTTCATCTGTATTCCTCTAAACATGCAATCTTATTCATAATTACCTAACGCCTCTAACAGGCTACTATCATGCTTCGAATCGAAAAGCAAAGGAGCAAGGGGAGAGGTCACCCAATTTCGGCAGAATTCCCCACCTTGTAGTGTACCCAATTGCTTGTAGACACTTGCAATTGGTCTCCGCGCGATTCCACTTGTCTCCTCGAGCTTGCACGCAAAACGATGCACTTCTCTCGAGTCTGCACGCAAAACGGTGCACGTCCACCAAACCTGCACGCAAAACGATGCACGTCACTAAAAACCCACACGCAAAACGGTGCGCGTTAAATCAACCGGCACGCAAAACGGTGCACGTACCTCGAATCTGCACGCAAAACGGTGCACGGTCTACCGTAGGGTTGCACGTAAAACGGTGCACATTTTTCTAACCCTGTACGAAAAATGATGTATAATATTAGAGAGTGCACGCAAAACGATGCGCGACAACACAACCGACACGCAAAATGATGCACGTACCTCAAATCTGCACGCAAAACGGTGCACGCTTAACTATAGGGTTGCACGCAAAACGGTGCATATTTTTCTATCCCTGCACGAAAAACGATGTATAATATTATAAACTGCACGCAAAACGGTGCGCGATAAAATGATCTGCACGCAAAACGGTGCAAGTTTAACTGTAAGGTTGCACGCAAAACGGTGCATATTTTTCTATCACTGTACGAAAAATAATGTATAATATTATAAACTGCACACAAAACGGTGCGCGATAAAATGATCTGCACGCAAAACGATACAAGTTTAACTGTAAGGTTGCACGCAAAACGGTGCATATTTTTTTATCTCTGCACGAAAAATGATGTATAATATTATAAACTGCACACAAAACGGTGCGCGATAAAATAATCTGCACGCAAAACGGTGCAAGTTTAACTGTAAGGTTGCACGCAAAACGGTGCATATTTTTTTATCTCTGCACGAAAAACGATGTATAATATTATAAACTGCACGCAAAACGATGCGCGATAAAATGATCTGCACGCAAAACGGTGCAAGTTTAACTGTAAGGTTGCACGCAAAACGGTGCATATTTTTCTATCACTGTACGAAAAATAATGTATAATATTATAAACTGCATGTAAAACCGTGCACAATAACTCAATCTGTGCGTAAAACGGAGCACGTACCTCGGATTGGCACGCAAAACGAGGCGCGTCAAAATTGTCCCCGACAGTCTGCGCAACAAAACGGCACAGTATAACTCGGTTCCTAACACGCAACACGATACTAGGGTCAAATCCAAACCCAAAAGAGGTCTAAAAACTGTGCTAAAAATACCGTAAAAATAACATGCGGGACTTACCTCGTAAATCGCGCCGTTCCATCTCACAAAATTACTTCTTCTTTTCTCTCTCTCTCTCTCTCTCTCTCTCTCTCTCAGCTCTGGAAGCTCTCTCTCTCTTGAAGCTCGGTCGGGAGAAGAAGAACAGAAAGAAGAGGAGAAGGGTCTGCGAGGGAGAAGGAAGAAGAAGAAAAGAAAAAGAAGGAGAAAAGTAAGAAGGGTGGTCCGTGGACCGGGTCCACGGGACCGCCCAATAGGGAATCGCCGGGTGGCGGTCCACCACAAAGGGAGCGCGCACCGGGTCCAGGGAGCGCCCCCAACGCCACGCGCGCGCGTGTCCCGCGCCTCTGTGCGCGCCAGCTGTTCGCATTGCGCAGCACGCCGCATGTCTTGGAAATCCGTTTTTGATTCGTTTTCTGTCCATTTTTCGTCCGTTTCCGTCCAAATTTGACAGGCGGTTTCGTTTCAGCCTAATTAACCACAGAAAATTTTAAATTTTCAGTTTGGGCCATTTCTGGGCCACCAAAAGCCTCGCTGTATCCAGAATCGCTGGCGGACCCCGTTCTCGCAATCCGGATATCCTATCAACCCGAAATTTTTACTGGGACCTTAAAACATAATTACACAGCTCCCATAATTTTCTCAGAATTTTTCGACACTGTTGGCGGAGCCCGTTCTCACTATCAGGCATCCGATCAACGCGAAACTTTTTCTGTGGTCTTAAAACATATTTACGGGGCTCCCGTAATTTTCTCGGAATTTTCTGACACTGTAAATTTTCCACTAAAAATCTGGGCCCCGTTTCTCCAATAAATTTTTAGATCTCTCCATTTTAACCCGAATTGGGCCCAACTAGCGTCCAAATGTTCCTTACTTCCCCAACTTTCATAACACTAGTATTTTATACCACCTTTATTTATATTTATTTATGTGCCGAAAATTCGGTACATTACATATGCTCCTGTTAGACTTTGAAAAGATCAAGTATAATGCAAGTTTTTAGCAATATGTTAATTAGAGCTAAAAGAGTTCATGAGCCAACTTTGCCCTCGGGGCCCGTGCCAGCCCAATCTTGTGAGCACGGGCTCCGTTTCGACGTAACGAACGCGCTGGAACTTACGGCGTCGTCGTTGGATTCCCGGATTGCAAGAACGAGCCGAAACGGGCAACTAACTTAATGTATTTATGCAAATTAAAAGATGTTATGGACCAAGTTGCAAATTGAACATACTAGCTGTCTCTAAACGGTATTTTCACACCCACTGGGCATCTTGTTAAGGTTCCGTAGGTCCTCGTTGACCGGGAATCGGATTTTGATCGATAAATCGGCGATATTCCCCGTATTAGTGTCACGTCACTATAGTGTCGTCGGGTTGGGTTATGAGGGTTGTTACTGACCAGATCTTCTTATTCAGGGCCCAGTTGTTCAGCACCAGCCTCCCAGTAGCTGTGCGGGAGATCGTGGATCGGCCTACACTCAGGTGGGTTACTTTCGATCCGGGCTTTAGCTTTTTGGCCCTCTGGTTGCTTTAGTCCAGTCGGACACCTGTTTTTGGATTAGCTTATCGATTTGATCTATATGACCCATGATGACTTCATCTATATATCATATGATCTTCCCGATAGACATTGATTCCTCTGGATTTGTCATCTACATCTATGCTTGACATTATCTGTTTACGATTAGCCCCGATGACTGGATTTATATACTAGATGATTATTTCTGATAGACCTTGATCTACATGGGACATATCATATATATCTGTTCATCAGCTTTTTCAGTACATAGATCTGCATGATTAGATGATACTTGTTGATACTTGTCACTTGAGATACTGCTTTACATCCCGATATGCATGATTGATTGATCCTGATCGATAGATGTTAACTGATGATTCCCTGTTGGGATCTCGGCATGTTGCCGACTACCCGGTCACTAGACCGTGTGCTTGAGCATTTGCATTATGATCGCCCGCACCATTGTACTTCACGAACATCAGCGGAATTGCTACCCGCAGCGATGTTCTTTACCGGTAAAGTGGTTAGCAGTGGCAACCCGTGACCCCTCGTGGGGGGGGATGTCAACCAGGAGGTGCCAGGTGGGCAGTTTTGCCTGAGGTCTTGTGGGACCAATATGGTGGCTTTTGATTGGGGGTTTGGTAGTTTCCTTATTGATGCATATATTGCCTGTTTAGCCTGCTCTTATTAACCTATGTTTGCTCCCAGATTTCTTGTATTACTTACCTGCAGTCCTTATGCTTGATTTTTATAGCTATACATTGATTTCCAGCTTTTATTACCTGCAGTTTCATTACCCTTGATTATCTGCCTATTCAGTTATCTGTGGATTTTTGTTGATTATCAGTAGATCTTATCTGTTATTCAGCTTTACCCTATGATCGTTACTATCCGCAGATTTTAGTATCCAGTAGGTACGATTAGCTATTTCTCGGCTCGTCGTGCCCACTGGGATACATGTACAGTGTATCTCACACCCCCTGGGTGACCATTTTTCAGGTCGTTCGGGTAGTGGGGTGTCGGGACGATCCAGTGAGGCTGTCACGATAGAGCTGTCACCATGATGATATATTGATGTCTGAGATCTTGGATGATTGTAGCTGACTTCCATTCATGCTATTTCAGCTTCTAGTTATTTGGATATCTCAGATTGATGTTAGTATGGTTATTTTGGATTATTCCTGCTGATTAGTTATTGTTTAGTTGAGATACTTATTGTTCTCTGATTGATGTATGGATTCGCCTAGCCGTGCATGTATAGGAGAGACTCTATCCTTTGGGATAGGGGATTTCCTATATGTGTGGCGGTCTGTTACGCCCGTTTTGCAAACTCCGATTTATTCAAAAAAAAAAAAAAAAATTCAGACCTGGTTTTTAAACTCGGGGCGTGACAGTCTTCTTCTTCGCCACCACCAGTTTGTGGGTTGTGATTTTGTAAATTTGTGTACTAATTAATTCAAAGTTTGGTAACTTGTGATTGAAGTTAATATTTATTATTAATTAATCTATTTTTTTATCTATAAATTTATTTTTTTATTTTTTAATTATTTGTGAAATTTTTTTTGTTCTATGTGAGTGTTTTAGTGTTGTGTTTTCATTATTTTTTTCCCTTTTTTTTTTTGAATGTGTATTTTTTTTATTTATAAAGTTGATTGATTAAATTAATTTTAAAAATTATAATTATTTATGTTAGTAGAATAAATTTAGAGAAAAAAATTAATTTAATAGCTGAATTTTTTATCTCAAAGTTTTAATGAATGAACGTATAATTTCCGTATAAATCGCATATCCGAATAATTAACGAACCCGTTTTTAGCCGAATTTTTCAACGAATTTAAAAATTATAATACGAATTTTATTCGAATTATATCCATACCGAATTTTTGCCGGATCCGAATTAGCTAACTATGCTTGGGAGCACGGAGGTTTCGTACTTTTTAAAGCACACAAGCCTAATCTCTCTCTCTCTCTCTCTCTCTCTCTCTCTCTCTCTCTATATATATATATATATATATATAAAGTTTATATACTTTTAAAAACATAAGGCCAAATATACTTGTAAATTTTTTATCATAAGATTTGCATTAAGATTTGTGCTATTATAAAGTCAACTAAAGAGAGAGAAAGAGAAAGCACAATAATACAGATCTCAATGTAAATTCAATGGTAAAAAAATTATAAATATATTTAGATTTGTACTTTTGAAAACGTATAAGCTCTACTCTCTTTCTCTCTCTCTCTCTATATATAGAGAGAGAGAGAGAGAGTTGGGCTAAATACTATTAGTAATAAACAAACTCTCTTTCTACTTATTTATTTTCGATAATGAAGCCTTCAAATCGACGATCGACATCATTAAATATGATCTATATCACTTGAATTACCTCGAATCAAATTTAAAATTTTTTCAATATCATTGACCTAATGATAAAAGAATTGTAAAAATTATAATTTTAATGATTGATATGAGATATTTTTACGTTTAATGGTGTAAAAAAAATTAGATCAATTAAATAGTAATTAAATTTTTTTTAAAACTATTTAAAATAAAATATATAATATATACAGAGAGAGAGAGAGAGAGAGTTGAGATAAAATATTATTGGTGGTAAGCGAATAGATTTACTATCTATATTTATTTTTGATAATAAAATTTTTAAATTAATAATTGACATCGTTGTATATAATGTTAATCATTTAAAGTATTGGGAGTAAATCTGATTTTGCCCAACATTAACATTGGAAGGAATTTCGCATCCTTATAGCTAGCTCCATCGTTGACTTCACTGCATATATATATAGGTAATGCATCATCCTATATATCGTTGACATTTTTAGAGTATTAAACATCCAATTAAAGTTGGTGTTTCGTTCCATGTTGTGGTTATTTTATATAGGATTGGTAACTGTCACAATGATGTTATAATTAACTTAATTAAGGATTAGACAGTTGGCCAAATCACGATTATTGTTATTTAACTAACGAATTACCTTAATCTGTATTGAGCGATGAATGTTATGATCTCTTATTATAACAGGAGTAGCACTAAACACTTGTTTCTTAGTTAATGTATTACTTAATAATCTCTCAAACATGTCAACACATAGTGATAATTATATATACCATGGTGAAACTATATTTCTCCTTTTTTTTTCTTTTTTTTTTTTTTCTACCAGATAGAAAGAGCCAAATTTTGGCAGCTGGGAAGTATTGACGTAAGACATAAGTTACTTATATGAAACAAATAATTAGTAATTGCATGGCTCACTAGTCACTTCCTGCAGCTATACATTCCCTGTCATTACTGTATATTCCAGAAACTCTGACTCAGCAGGTAAATAACACCATTATTATTATTCAGGCGAGTGCACGAATAAAAATAAAAATATCAATCATATAAAATAAATAAATTAAAAATATATAAAGAAAAAATAAAAATCAAAAA
>CM054933.1:25843688-25856188 GCA_029168755.2 Tillandsia fasciculata | reverse complement strand
TTACTTTGAGATTATTTTTTCGAGCTAAGTTTGAAATTAGTGCGTTTTTTCAAAATAATTTTAAATATCTTATTTGGTCGTTTAAAATATAAAAATAGATGCTTTTAGTAATATAATCCTAAACTAGACCATGATAGAAAAGCAAAAATAAATTAACATTGATTACACAATCGAAATTAAGGATGTAAAAAATATCTCCTTGCAGAATTTTGTGTGCCCTGAAATAACCTACAACTGTAGGATGCATGAGGCACAGTACGAGAGAGAGGAGTCAGGGAGTGCTCAGAGTGCAGTTTCCGAATCTTTCCCTCTGTTTACTGCAGTTATTGCTCTGAACTTTAACTGAATCCTTTCCACTTTTTACCACTCCCTCCTACAGCTTTTTGACCCTCTTGATCTTTATTTCGTGGTAATTAATATTGTCCTTCGATCAAGTACCTCTTCGTGGCCCCAGTAATTAAGAAAAAATAAAGAAAAAAGAAGAAGGATTCGAGTTGCCTCTCTTTTTTTTCATTATAAAAAATATTGCATGTTTATATATGAGAAATTTAGAAACTATATTTTGACAAAAGCAAAAATCCAATTTAAATGAGAAGCTATTAGAAAAATTATAATAAAAAAATTATTGACGCATTGATTAGCCGCGTTGCGTAGACAATACATTTTATTAATCATTGATTTAAAAAATAAATTATAATCAGGAGAAAATTAATGATTTGAAATGGATAGTTTTGGATGGTACGATGGGTACATCCAAAATTAATATAGAAATAATTTAATTGGTCAAGCGTGCAAAATTTAAATATACTTCCGCCAAATCAGGTAGGAGAACACAATTATAAAAAATTAAAATTTCAAATTTTTTTTTATTTTTAATTACAAATACTTGGTACGTGGTCTCAAATTTAGAAATGGACCATTCAAACTTTATTACGACTCGACATTAATTACTGAGTCACTTCATAAATTAACTGGGACCCAACCAGTTAATTAATTTAGTGGCTATCACGTGACCATACCCCTGGTGGAAAAGAAAAATGGCAATGTTACCTTTCTTAACCCCACTCGGTTCATTACCCTACTGTGGTAAAGAAATGACAAGGGTAGTGTGGTCATTTCATTTTCACTATCACCTGGCCGAGCCGAGCCGAGTTAGCTCAGTCATTATGAAAGCATGTCTCCCTCTTCCACTGCTCCTGCATTAATTCATCCTTAACATAAACCACTCAACAAATCAAAATGAGGAGGAATGAGGGGGAAAAAATAATAATAATGTTGAAAATGTTATATGGCATAGCGCATTTATTTTTACAGTAAAATTGTTCAAGTTAAATTTTATTTTAAGCTGAATCACAGCACGTTAGAATTATATATATATTTTTTAATGTTCCGAGGAATAAAAAAGAGCAATTGATATATATATATATATATATATATATATATATATATATATATATCTTAATTATTTTTTTGTCTTATATATTTAGAACTCAAAGTAGTTAGAGAGTTCAACAAGAGCAATTGACACATTAACATCCTTTGAAGTAATTAAAGAGTAAACGCAACCCGGCCCCTCTCTTTTTCCTTCCCTCTATTCTTTTATATATATATATATATCCTTAACCTCCACAAAACTGGCTCGTCTCTCGCTCCTTCAACACCCGTCGATCCATTTTCTCTCTCTAAATCCATGAAGGCCAATGGAATGCTGTGTCGGTCGCACGAGTCGACGGCGGTGTGCATACCGTGCGACGCGAGGACGATGATCGCGACGGCGAGGAGGGCGGCCGACAGGAAGATTCTAGAGAATTCGCGGCAGCTGGTAGACTTCAAGTACTCTCGGCTGCCCGACTCGCGGAGGTTCGGCCCCGGTCATGATCGGAGGCGGTCGGCGGTCACCCTCCCCATGCTCATGAAGAAGGAGATGATCAGCAGGGAGCACCCAAACCCAAACAATGTTAATGTTGCGCCTCCTCTTGAACCTGCTGCAACCACCGCTGATCATCATGTTTTTCAAGTAAGCTACCTAGCTACCTAGCTACCTAACTAACTAACTAACTAACTAACTAACTATATATATATATATATATATATATATATATATATATATATTTTTTTTTTTCATGTAACTTTTATATTATTTTATGGATTATAATGTCGAAATTAACTAAAAGAGATTAATAAACTAGGTTACTCAAATGATTTGACTTGTTAATTCATGAATTAAAACTATTTATAAAATTATATTAAATAATCGTTATTATCCAAAAATTTTAAAAATAATATTTTTATATTTTTATATTTAATATTTTTTTTATGTCTTGTTAATACGTAAATTTGAATTAAATAGAAAAAAATTAATTATGTTAGGAGTCCGATATAATTCGAATTTAAATTTTTTTATTTTGATACAATATATAATTATATAAAATTGTTTTTTTTAAAAAAAAAAACTTTAGTTGGTAAAAAATATAAATATATTTAACACTATTATATTAGCTAGCTAGGATCTTCTTTTGCCCCCATTTATTTATTTATATATAAAATGCAAATAGAAAATCACACCGTGTCTTACATGCAGTTCAAAATTTGATGAAGTTGCATCATTTCATTATTATTATTATTATTTTTTTTTTTTTGGGTGCCTAGCTGCTCGTACGTAGAATAACTTTTCTATCTGGAGAAGCAGATGGGAGCCAACTAATTAGTAATTGACAAAACAAATTGCACATTTTTAATGTTTTGTGGATTAATATGAAATAAGACGATTGTAAACCTCCAAAATATGTTATCCAAGCTTGGTATAAGTTTCGGTATATACATGGCGACTTTTTATTTACCGATATTTTTATCGATACTTTCAAATACGACGCTAAACTATATTGTAATATTTTTAAATATAATTAAATATATAAACAAATATTTTTAAATATTAACTAACTGAGTTCTGCTATCTTTACATCCAAAATTAGGTGTAAATTTTACACTCCACCTATTCAAAGATGAAGGTTTTTTCACCCATCATTTCAAAGTGATAGATAAAATTTATCCATCCTAAAATAGATGAAATATAAGATATACATCCAAAATAGAATGTACACTTAGTATTTACCTAACTTTATAGTGCTATAAGGTAATTGACATGTAGTAAAAGCAAACAAGGAGAATCCATTATAGTGCTATAAGGTAATTGACATGTAGTAAAAGCAAACAAGAAGGATCCAAATGGCTCAAGTGGATCTGTACATATATAGTACCAATTATCAAGACAATGGGAGTACTATTTATATATGTATATATGCTCTCTTTTTTAAGTGGAGGAATAGCAGTGGTCCACTTACAAATATTGCTCCTTTTACCTTCCTCTATGGTTAACTATTTTGGTGTTCACATTTTCCTCAAGTACTAACCTGTTCCTTTGTCTTCATCCCCTACATATTATCCTATTTTTCCTCTTTACTCCTCCCTTTCCTTTCTTTCTGATTTGATAGGTAGTGGTGATGAGGGTTGCTATTCATTGCCAAGGGTGTGCAGGAAAAGTGAGGAAGCACATCTCCAAAATGGAAGGTATATAGACTCCAAAATACATTTAATTAGTACTCTTATTCCAAAATCACTAAAAAAAAAAAATTTAATATGAAAATACTTTATAAACGACTTTGAAAAAAACATCTTCAAGTGTTAATATAATATAGCAAATATTAAAGTTTAAAAAAGTGTCGTCATCCGTTGTCCTTGTGCGTAAGTGGTAAAAAAAAAATATGGTAGTTAATACATGAGAAACTTAATTGTTTTATATTTTTAGCTAAATTTATTTTTTTAAAAAATAAATAAAATGAATAACATATTATCTTCCTCTCAAAATAAATAAAATAAAATAAAAAGCATCATCATATAAAGCTTTTATTGTATTCAGCTAATTTATTAAATGATAAATATTATTATTATTTTTAAATTTTCGGTGCTTTAAAGTATCAAAATTTTAAAAATTATGATGCTTTAAGTATCAAAATATATTTTATCAACTCTTAGCATAAGTGTCGCTATATACGTGATGTTTTTTTATTTACTAACATTTTAGTGAACGCTTTATAATATGACGTCAAATCATAGTGGATCACTTTTAGGCATAATTAAATATAAAAAAACTATTTTAAATGTTAAATTTTTTTTTAGTAAGCTACTGGGAGCTCTTTTCCTCTTATATATATTTTTTTTTCAAAAAAAATCCGAAAAAATCACCCAAGGTATAGTATTATTTAATATTAATAGTTTACTATTCCATGCATGGTTCAAAGATAGTACTTTACCCTAAATGTGGTTTTTGTTTTAAAAGGTGGCAACAAAATTGATGGTATGTTTTATAAATTATAAAGTATGTTGTAAAGTACAAATCATAAAATGGTAAAGTGCTATACTTTACTAACTTATGATTTACAAAATGCAGTATTTTACTATCCCTATTTAACAAAAGATACGCACACAAAAACTAAAACAGAACACATAGGATGGTAAATTGTAAATGAATTATACATCCACATGGGTGGTTTTTTAATTTTTTTTTTTTATTTTATTTTTCATTTGTTTTTCTTATTTAACATCACTTTATTTTCCATTTAATAAAAAATGACAGGGGTGACATCCTTCAGCATAGATCTGGACACCAAGAGGGTAACTGTGATGGGCCATGTGTCACCAATGGGAGTCTTGGAGAGCATCTCAAAGGTTAAGAAAGCTGAGTTCTGGCCCTGCTGATCATCAGTTAATTGATCACCTTGATGCAGTTTCTGTGGGTGTGATATTCATAGTATCATACAACACAAAAAGTCTATGTGCTTTTGATGAGGGAGAAGAGTTGGATGGAGATATAATTTCATTATAAAACCTATGTTTGTAAGTCACTATTGTACAACTATATTTTTATATTTGTAGCAATATTAATTTGTGTGTAGTTCTATATAGCCTGTTAGTATTCATATATACTCATGTTACTTCTTTTATTAACCCCAGTTATGGAAATGTATAGCCTGTGATTAGCTAGTCTAATTTGTTAGGTACATGAATCTCACACTTTTAGCCAATGAATCATGTTAAGTTGATGATGTTGGAAAAAATTCGGTACTCGCCTCGGTACCAGATTCTCTGAATCCGCAACCCGCTTCGATACCACAATCCGCGTTGGTACCGCCTAGAGTTGGGATTCCGCAGCGGAAACGTCAGATCGAATTTTTACCAACAATCCGACCTCTCAACAAAACTGGAACCAATACAATCACAAAGAGAAGAAAACCAAAACAGAAAATATGCGGGTAAAATAAGATTCATTAACCAAGAGAAGAATTACACCGATTGCACAGACTTCTCTTCTGCAATAGAGTAGCTTCAACCCGAGCCCTCCTCCTGAATCTCTCTCACCCTTCTCTCGTCTTCTAAAAAACCTAGAAAACTTCTCTCTTTTCTCTCTTTTTGTATCGTTTCTCAAATAATAGCATATATGCTATATTTATAGCTTACATAAAAAATTATCCAAATCCTAGTCTAAATAGATTTTTATTCTAATTAATATTTAAATCTTAACAAACTTATCTCTTTAAGATTTAAATATTAATCTTAATCCAACTAGGATTCAACTATAAATCTAATCAAATCCTAACAATCTCCACCTTGATTTGATTTGTAGTCTTCAATCGCTACATCAAGCTCACCACGCAAGCTCCACCTCGAGCTTGTCTCCGCCGCTCGATGTTGCCGCATCCTCCGCTCCATCTTGAGCGATTGCGCCTCCGCGAACTTTTGGAACCCAAATTGCTTTTGCTTCGGTTCTGATTGTTCTCCCGTACAGAACATACAAGTTCCCGTGCTTGTTCGCCACGCACACGATCCGATCTCGTTTTTGCACCCTCATAGCTCCACCTGAAGCTGAAATTTTGCAACCTTTCGAATCCAACTCACCTAACGAGATCAAATTCCGCTTCAAACCAGGAACGTGTCGTACACCTGTCAGCGTCCTCACGACCCCATCATGCATCCGGATCTTCCCGTGCCGACTCCTAAAACTTTGCACGCCGTCCCGTTCCCCATAAGAGCTTTTCCACCTTTAATCGTCTTATAGGTAGCAAAAGACTCTTTTTTCGGGCAGACGTGAAAGGAACATGCCGAATCGAGCACCCATACATCATCCGAAATTTTAGTATCACCGGTCACCGCATATAGCACGTCAGAATCGATCATCTCCGATTCTGCCGCCTGCGCCATCGCTGACGTCTGATTGTCCTGTTCCGCGACAGCTTTTCCCTTCTGCCGCTTTAACTCATTCAAGTCATCCTTAAGCTTATGACAGTTGCGCTTAATATGACCTCTCTTATGACAATAGAAGCACTCCACCTCGGATAATGGCTTCTTTTGCCAACTTTCGGTTGCCAATGTTTTTACCTCCTTCTTCGCTTTTACCATCAAAGCTGTATCATGGCTTTGCATGCCGGACTCCTGAGTCATCTTTCGCATCTCATTCGAAAGAAGCGCCGCCGTAACCGCCTCCACGCTTATGGTCTCCTTACCATAAAGCAACGTGGTCACAAGATGCTCATATGTCACCGGTAACGAGGAAAGTAAAATAAGCGCCTTATCTTCATCATCCAGTTTGACTCCTATACTGGTCAACTGGGTTACCACCTTGTTGAACTCGTTCAGATGCTCATGTAGGTTAGCCGCTTCTTGCATCCGCAGCGTGAACAGTCGCTGCTTCAGATACAATCTGTTCGTTAGGGATTTGGTCATGTACAGATCTTCCAATTTCTTCCACAACTTCGCCGGTGTTGACTCGTTGGCTATGTTGTAAAGAACATCATCTGCTAATAATAGATGAAGCGTACTCAACGCTTTTCGCTCCATCTTCTCCCATGCCGCATCCGTAATCTCCGCCGGCTTTGCCTCTTTCCCGTTCAACGTTTGGTCCAAATCCTGTTGTACCAAAACGGCTCGAACTTTAATTTGCCACAAGCCAAAATTGTTCTTACCGTCGAACTTCTCGATTTCAAACTTTGTGGCCATCTCCGTCAATCTTTTCCGAAGATCGATAACCTTTAGCTCCGATACCAATTGTTGGAAAAAATCCGGTACTCGCCTCGGTACCAGATTCTCTAATCCGCAACCCGCTTCGATACCACAATCCGCGTTGGTACCGCCTAGAGTTGGGATTCCGCAGCGGAAACGTCAGATCGAATTTTTACCAACAATCCGACCTCTCAACAAAACTGGAACCAATACAATCACAAAGAGAAGAAAACCAAAACAGAAAATATGCGGGTAAAATAAGATTCATTAACCAAGAGAAGAATTACACCGATTGCACAGACTTCTCTTCTGCAATAGAGTAGCTTCAACCCGAGCCCTCCTCCTGAATCTCTCTCACCCTTCTCTCGTCTTCTAAAAAACCTAGAAAACTTCTCTCTTTTCTCTCTTTTTGTATCGTTTCTCAAATAATAGCATATATGCTATATTTATAGCTTACATAAAAAATTATCCAAATCCTAGTCTAAATAGATTTTTATTCTAATTAATATTTAAATCTTAACAAACTTATCTCTTTAAGATTTAAATATTAATCTTAATCCAACTAGGATTCAACTACAAATCTAATCAAATCCTAACAGATGAACATCTAATCACCTGTATTAAAAAAAAAAAAAAGAAAGAATGTTCCTATATGTATCAAGGGACATTTAATTAATTATATATTAGTGGAAAAACTAGTTGGCAATTGTCTACTGTCTAAAAATTTGCATTCTTAAGACTCAATAATTTGGTGGAGGTATAAATTTTGGTAGATTAAATTAGAACAAAGGTTTGAATGCTGTCCCAGAGGACCACTTTTCTCATTGAGTGGTTCAGGGACCACTACAATTTTTTTTTTTTAAATTATTTGGATATCCAAGTCAATAGACTCTATTTAAAATGCCCTACTTGCAGATATATATTAAAGATGCACAAGGTTAGGAGCTAGATGATGCCATGTATATATTTAATTGCAAACATATTTATCTTAAGTTGTCTAATTCAGAGAGTTAGATGACGGGTGTTCCTCCTAAATATAATAAACTAGTAACAACCAATGATATATAAGTTCTTTTGTTAATTAGTCCTCATGTCAACATCTGATAATAATGCTAAAATACTTTAATTCCAAGAAGAATTTCAGCTAATGTGTTGTAAATATTGAAAATACAAGGTTTATCAGAGTAGGTGGCATCATATATATATATATATATATATATATAATATATATATATATATATATATTATATAGATATAGATAGATAGATAGATAGATAGATAGATAGAGAGAGAGAGAGAGAGAGTTCGACTTGAATACTATCGATAGTATCAAGCAATTGGTGCTATCAAATTTTTTAGCCATTGGATGAATTAGTATGTGCGGTTGGGATTATAGTGACTTCCTAAGTTTTTTATTATTCAACCAACCACCCTAAATCCTATAGGGGATCACCATCATCCTAACCGTACATTTCTTAATCCAAAGTTAAAAATTGGTAGCCCCAGTGACTTGGTACTATCGATAGTATTCCGGCTAATTATATAGTATATATATATTATATATATATATATATATATATATATATATATAAAGAGAAAGAGAGATCGATTGACCGGCTGATATGGTATCGATAGCATAAAACATTTGATGCTAGCAAGTTTTTCGCTATTAAATTTACTACTTTGATTATTTTCATTTCCTAGATTATATTATTTTCTCAATTACTTACTAAGCATTAAGGGCCACTATTATTTTAAATATATTTTTTTATTCAAAAATTAAAAATCTAATAGTACAAATAATTTAGTACTATTAATAGCATAGTAATCAAGTTCTCTCTCTCCTCTCTCTCTCTCCTCTCTCTCTCTCTCTCTCTCTCTCTATATATATATATATATATATATATATATATAGTCCGGCTACTATACTTTAATAATACCAAGTTATAGTACTATCAGTTTTTCTACCTTAAATCAAACTATTTGATCATTTTCATCCGTTAGATTTACTATTTTTCTCAACGATATATTTTTTAATCCAAGGGTTAAAAACTTAATAACACCAATGACTTGGTACTATTAATAGTATTCCAGCCTCTCTCTCTCTCTCTCTCTCTCTCTCTCTCTCTCTCTCTCTCTATATATATATATATATATATATATATAGTCCGACTACTATATTATCGATAGCATCAAGTATGAGTGCTATCAAGTTTTCTATCTTTAAATCAACCTCTTTAATCATTTTCACCGTTAAATTTACTATTTTTCCAACTATCCATTAAATTCAAAGAACTTACTATCATCTAAATCACATATCTTTTAATCTAAGGAGTTAAAAACTTATAGTACCAATGATCTGATTCTATTCATGTATTCCAACCTAATTCTCTCTCTCTCTCTCTCCTCTCTCTCTCTCTCTCTCTCTCTCTCTCTCTCTCCCTCTCTATATCTATATATATAGTATATATATATAACACAGACACCACACATACACACACCTTACATTAAGGTGAATCTGGTCTTCATTTTTTTTATTGAGTAATTGCTAAATGACAAAATTGTTAAGTGGTAGGATATATATTTTAGTAGAGCGTTAATAACTTCTATTGTATCAGAAGTAGAAGTGCCAGATAGAGATTTCTATTTTTTGGTGAGAACAAAAAAAAATTCAAACCATTTCACAAGTAATAATAGACAGAATAAACATATAGGCCTTGGAAATTTCTGAAGCAACTCACAGGATACTGAAAAAAGACTTAAAAAAAAACTTGTTTAGTTTTTTAAAAAAAACATTTGAATTTATACTTATGATTTAGAAAAGCTTAAGCCCAATCAACAAGCTAAAGCGAAAAGCTTAAAATGCAGAATAAATTAGATAAATTTTAATTTATTTTGCTAGTGACGAATTCAAAATATGTTTAAAAATAAAATTAGAATTTTTAAAAATTTAAGATAATTTTTAGATTCCTTCTATAAATTAAGGAATTTAAATTAATTTTAGGAATAAAAAACAATAGAAGAAAAATCAAAAGAAGATTTAAGAGAGAATAAAAATGATAAAATTTTGGAGAAAAATAAATGTCTGTTCGATGCAAACGGCGAGAGAAAGAAGAAGATGATCATGATCCTAATTAAGTAACTGTCAATTTTTTCGCCATTAACATGCTAGTTTTCTAAAGTTTTGTTGTCACAATTATTTTTAGTAGCTTAGGGTTTAGTTAGGGTTTGCATGAGCAATGACAAATTTACAGTCAAAAATAAGTTGTAATCCTACTACACACTCGATCCGAAGATCATTTTTTTTCTATGAATTTTATGAGTCTCTTTTTCCTTTTTATTTTTTTTTTAACTAAAACCTAGAAAACTGTAGGCACATTTGGATATATAAAAAGGCCGTAGCCCCGTAGGATTGCAATCCCTTTTTAGCTGTAGACTTAGCATTTCTCAGTTCCAATTAGGACGAACAATCTTGTATAAAGGTAAATAGGTAAGATTCGGCAACTAATATCGAAAAAAAAAAAAAAAAATTTATTTTATATATTTAACATCTCAAAAAATTTTATATTCTATAAAAAATGTACTTTGCCTTTTACTGTTTAGATTGAACTCTTAAAAAAATATTTTATTTTAATTTTTATATAAAATAAATTAAAAAATATATATTAATCAAAATATTTTTTTATTTTACTTTTATATCAAAGTATGAAAAAAAAAATAATTTATTAATAAATTATATCAAATTAAATATTTAAATAAATATTATATTAACTATAATTTTTTTTCTCATCAAAATTTTTAAAATATAATAAATTTCATCGTAGATTTTATCTTTTTTCTCTCTCCTCGTTCGAGTTTTTTTACTAGTTAAGATCGTAACGGATTTTTATTACAACGAGTAAATATAAAAAAAAGAGTCCTCGGCAATAGCGGCGTCCTCGAAAGTTGGAAAAGTAATAAAAAGAATAAAATATTTTTTTAAAAAAATCTAATCAATGTTTTTTATCCTAAAATTATTCTGTAATATCAATATTACAGTATAATTTTTTTTTTGAGTAAAAAATAAATTACAGAATAATTTTGTTACTTATTAATTGATTTTTCTAAACAAAACTACTAAAAAGAGAAAATTTTAGAAAACAGTGTAATTTGACATATTATTCTGTATAAAAAAATTTGCCAAACAGACTCTAAGAGACTTAAATTATATATAAATTTTTAAGAAAACCTAAAGAAAAATTTTATTTACAGGAAAAAATCTTTGAACCACCTAATTTTTTTTTGAATTATAATTCAGTCCTAACATAAAAAAATTGAGATTTACTCTCTGAACGCGTAACAAAAGGCTTAAAAAGTAATGTTTGTATCGCAGTTTATTAGTTATCCCAAATATTTGGTGCTATTTAAAACTCGACTAAAATATAATACAAAAATAAAATCAAATTGATATATAGGGAGATATTGACAAAGAGTTTAAACTGCAGGGAGGCTTTTGTAATTTAGCGAAAAATGATCGGAATAGGCCCTGGGCTTCTGTTGGGTTCTGTACAAAATACTGTAATTTGGGCTCCAACTACTTGTACGGTCGAGTTCAATCCGGATTGGCCCAAATTTGAAATGCGGCTCGGTGTAAATGTACTACATTTAAATCCCAAAATAAAATTTAATTTTTTTTTTATCGTGAAGTAATTGTACACTAGATGAAGATTTAGTAAAAAAAACCATGCACTAAGTCATTGGTGCTTGCGGATTTTGTGCCTTTAAATAAAAATGTGTAGAGCTAGGATTTTCAGTCATTAGTGATAAGTAATACTGACCGACCCTAGCGTAAGTGACAAAGGGCTTGATGGTTGGTACCCGAGATCTCGAATTTGAAGCTAGTTACTTCACATTTTCAGTTAAATTTATTATTTTTTTTTAAATAAAAATAAAATAAACGAAGCGAGTAGCATCTATGTTAAGAAAATATTTTAGCTAGAGCAAAGTACTTTTATGTTTTGCAATCTTCGAAGCACATACATACCTACATGTTTTTGTTATTTGGAGACCGTATTTAGTAATCTGAAAAGGTGAAAAAGGATTTGGCCAACTTTAACTGAGCTGATCAACTAATACAATCAGGTACTGCTTAAAAACCTTGATCCTATAAAATCCTACGAACTTGTTAAAGGCATACATTGCTCTAAGGTATCCAATAGGATTTGGATACCCTCCAGCTTCCAGTCAAAACAGCATTCAGATATCAACAGTTCCTAGCGCAAGTGGTAAAGAACTTTAATGGTTGATATCCAAAATCCGAGTTCGAAGCCTAATTGCTTTACATTTCCAACTAAGTTTATTTAAAAAATAAGCGAAACGAATATCTGGACAATAGCAACTCAGTGGTGACACTATGGGAAAACTGCTGTCTATTAAGGGGCAAAAAAGGGAAGTTTGAGCGTACCACT